>JAHUXG010012469.1:0-18629 GCA_020740815.1 Sciurus niger | reverse complement strand
AGACAATGGACCTGCCTATACATCTAAAAGTTTCAAACAGTTTGCAGACACATTCAATATACAATTAATTACCGGAATTCCTTATAATCCACAAGGTCAAGGTATTGTAGAGAGAACCCACCTTACCCTAAAAAATTGTTTAATAAAACAAAAAGGGGGAATAGGGGTCTCCTTTAGATCCCCCAAAGACAAATTAAATCTAGCTCTTTTTATTCTAAATTTTTTAACTTTTGACAATGATGGGCGCTCAGCTGCGGACCGTCACACCTCACCCAGCCCCGCTCCACAGCATTAGGTGCGATGGAAGGACATGTTAACTGGAGCATGGAAAGGTCCAGATCCCATCTTACATTGGGTCTGAGGATCTGTTTGTGTCTTTCCACAGGATCAACAAACTCCGGTCTGGATTCCTGAGAGACTGACCAGAACAATACAACATGAGAGTGATCCTACTACTCCTCATGATTGTGAGCCTTCCAACAACAATAAGGACACAACTGGACAGCCAGACTCAGAAATTATGGGCAATAGTTAGACCTTGGCCATATCCTTTGCCTTTAACTAATACCTCCTCCTTACTCCCTCCCATATTTAGCACTAATGCTTCTACAGGATTGCCTACTACACTATATGACCCAGAAATTATATGGTACAATGTTTTCTCTATAGTTCTCCCTGGAATGCTATGCTTTGATATACCTACTAATACTAGTGCAAATGTTTCTAACCCTTGTATAGTTCTTCAACATCAAGTTCAAAGTCTATTTCATAATACTTTAGAATCCCCAAATGTTTTAGCCGTAGGTAAGCTTGCACTGCAACGGAACTCTAATGACTCTATCATTTCAGAATTCATGAAAAATTTAACAGGAGATGCTGTTTTAATTTCAGGATTAATGCCTCGCAAATATAATGCTACGGGATCAAAATTCTATATCCCTAGAATTTTCCCTCCATGTAACCCTAAATATAGCACACCTCCCATATGGACAGGCTGTCAACATGCTGGACCAGCTTCTCCTGTTCAACAAGGGTTCTTCTTCACTCCCAATTTTACCTCTCTCAGTGCTAAAGATAATTTTTACAAATAATGATGTTCATTTAGGCATGAGACGTGTCAATCCTTCTGACCGCTGGCTACTCTTCACTTCAACCTCAGGATATACTAACTTACAACCTTTCTTTGCTCTCTTAGGAGGATCATTTAGGCTATGTACTTGGAGTTTCCCTAAATGGAGGAGCTCTAAATTCTCTGGTGCCGCATCGAGCGCCCACTGTACCAGAAATATTACGTTTCCACCTATGCCAGTTTGTGTTTTCCCCCTTTTTTGTTTTTGCTAACAAACAAAAAAGATGTTTCTCTCAATTGTACTGTAGTCTCATGCTATCTCTCTCAATGTTGGAATGCTTCCAGGTTCTCACGGGTAGTCTTAACGCATATTCCTACCTTCCTACCAGTCCCAGTCTCTGTTAAAGATACAGAGCTACCAGTGCTATTATCAAGAAACAGAAGAGATTTTGGCATCACAGCAGCTGTGATCACTGCCATTGCAGCCTCTGCAGCAGCAGCATTGACACAACCATACAGACAGCAACAACAATCACTTGGCCGAAAATACAGCTGCAGCCTTACAGACTAAAGAGACCCTAAACCAACATCAAACAGCAGGCATACTCCTTGTAAATCGAAAAGTGGACTTACTACAAGAACAAGTGGATATCTTGCAAGAACTTTTGGGACTGGGATGTGTTTATCCTTTAAGAGCAGTGTGTGTCACCCCTATTGCTTATAATAACCTTAGCTCTGTGGTTATGTTATCTAAAAATCTCTCTGCCTACCTTACTGGTAATTGGTCTTCTACGTTTGATACTCAGAGTCAATGCTACCATGGTTCAAGTTGCATCGGTATCCGAGATGTTCTCTTTGTTAACAGTGGGCTGGAACAGTAGCTGTTCTGATTATTATCTGCTTAGGGATAGCCTATGTTATACGCAGCCAAATCCGAGCTCGCCAAGATGCCCGATGTCATCAACGGGCTATAGTACAGACTTTGATAGACATTGAGACAGGCACATCCCCCCAAGTATGGCTAAGCATCCTGGACCAGTAGTCAAAGACGGGTAAGATCCGTGGAAATGCATACCAACCTAAGACAGGGTTCTGACGCCTGGTGGTCAGAATTCCAATGATGGGTAAGGATGTAATTTGCCATGGACAACCTAAGACAAGCATGGTCCCAAGTAATCTTTTCTTTATTTAAAGAATAAGGGGGAGATGTCAGGAGCGGGCTCTGAGGGCCCCAGAGTGGCACCATGGTCTGATCTCTAAGATGGCACCTGGCAGCTTGCCAGACTTAGCTGCACTCGTTAACAAGTTTTAGGAAGTAACTGTGGTTGGCTGTTGTACGTGAGGCGATCCTGGTATCTGCCTGGAGACTGTTCCTTGATAGGCTGACTTTCCTGGTAATCTACTCTCTGATAGGCTGATGTTCTCAATATAAGTCTGAGATTTGTGGAATGAAGGGCTTTTTGGTTCCTGTGCCTAAGAAGAGCGTACATGTTGTGATTGTCCCCGCAGGCGGTGGGTGATCATATTATCCTACTATGGTAGCTTCTTTGATACTAAAGGCTAGATTTAGAAGTAAAGAATTGTTTGCTTGTGAAATGCATGCAATAATTATTCCTTACACAAGAGAACAATTTGACCAATTATTACAAATTGATGATCAATGGGCTATTGCATTTCTAAATTTTACAGGAAAAATTTCTTTCCACTTGCCCAATAATCCTTTACTACATTTTTTACTTCAAACAGAAATAATATTTCCTAAATGGTGCTCCTCAACTCCAATTAACAATGCTATGTCAATATTTACAGATGGGTCCTCAAAAGGAAAAGCAGTTACAATAATTAATTCTCAACCCACAGTTCAATGGACACAAGAAACTTCTGCACAAAGAGCTGAATTAGAAGCAGTTATCTATGCTTCAAGACTGTTGCTCAACCCTTTAACTTGTACACAGACTCACTCTACATTGTAAAACTGTTTCCAACCATAGAAAGAGCAATGCTCTCCTTTTTGTCTAAAATTAAACATAGGCTACAAGAACTTCAATATCTAATTCATAACAGAACTTCACATTTCTTTATAGGTCATATTCAGTGACATTCTGGATTACCTGGTCCCCTTGTTCAGGGGAATACCCATGTTGATCACTTAACTAAAAAAATTATTTTAACAGCTATAGAAGAAGCTATTATGTCACACAAAAATCATCATCAAAATTCATCTGCCTTACAAAAACAATTTCATATTTCTAGAGAAGCTAGAAATATTGTTAAAAATTGTCATGTTTGTCCTAAATTTATTTCTTCTCCACAGATGGGAGTTAATCCTCGAGGACTTTTACCTAATGTCTTATTGCAAATGTATGTAACTCATATATCAAAATTTGGAAAATTGTCTTATGTTCATGTTACAGTCGATACCTTTTCTCATGTTACTGTGGCCTTAGTCAGAACTGGGGAAGCCTACAAGGATGTGATTCAACATTTATTCCTTTGTTTTTCTGTTTTAGGAATGCCTAAAAAATTAAAAACTGATAATGCTCCTGCTTATACATCAAAAACACTTAAAGATTTCTGTTCCAGGTTTAATATTTCTCATTCTACAGTAATTTCTTATAACCCACAAGGACAAGCAATAGTAGAAAGGAGCCAGCAAAGATTAAAAATACAAATAAATAAGCTAAAAGAGGGAGAGCTTAAATACTCTTCTCCACATCATATCATATTTTACAACATGCTTTATTTGTTTTAAATCATCTAAATACTGACAAGGAGGGAAATACTGCAATGATGAGACACTGGGAAAGTAAACGGTCAAAACAAAGTTTAGTAAAATGGAAAGATTTATTATCTGGTAAATGGAGAGGACTGATGTCTTGCTGACATCCAGTCAAGACTATGCTTGCATATTTCCACAGGATGCTGAAACACCTTTGTGGATTCCAGACAGATTGATACATCACTACAATGAGCCTTATTCGAAGGAGGAAGAACAAAAAGTATTGCATCACTTACCAACCCAATCAGATGGACGAAGACGGACTAGTATTCAAGATTAAAAAGTTGGGTCTTGCACAATCATCTGCAACTCTCAACTCAGACCTGCTGCCTTGGGGAGAAGTGAAACACCTGACTGCCACTGCTGAACACATGGTGAACAGCTCCGGAAAACCTAAAACCCCAGAAACTTTGTTTTTTGCATTGATTGCTCTCATTTTGACTCAGGTACTGCCTATTCATGCTTATGATAATGAAGGGAAAGCTTACTGGACCTATTTTCCCAATCCTCCCTTACTGCATCCAACTACTTGGAGCAGATCTAATATTAAAGTATTTACTAATGAGTCTCAATTACTTGGAGGGATTTCAGATTCTTTAATACCACATAAAATAGCATTTACAATTACATTTCATGGAATAACTGAAGAGACACCAATGTGCTTTAGTACAGATAATGTACATGTGCCATTGGGATGTCTCCCTTTAAGTTATAGGACTTACATTACTGATTCTCCAGGAGAAGAAGACAACAAAAGAGATATATGGTCCCTAGAAATAACCTCACTTGGATATGCTAATTATAATGATACAAATATTTCAGTGGCTTTACCGCCTCCTTTTAAACTGTGTGATGACTTTAACAGTCATAAAGACAGTTCTTGGAATCTACTCAATTTAGAAACAGATTTCCCAAAATGGTTTGAATGTGGTTTTCATCATACTACATTACAGTTTAAGCCACAAGGCTCTGCTACTACTATTACAGATTATTCTGTGTCTTCTCCTGATTTTGATTATAAACTTTGGTTAAAGGTAAGATGAAATAAAATGTTACATTTTAATTTTAACCCTTTTCTTACAAATGAGACTATTCATAAATGGTTTACTCCTGGATGGGTAACACCCATCTATTGGAGTGACCTTATAAATGGTAAATTCTCTTACTTTCCTGACTTGTATAAACTATTAGCAGCTACTAATATAGTATTATTACAAAGACCTAAGTTAAGTAAACCTAATGACTTTGCAGTACGTGCTTGTATAAACGCTTCTCATGCTATTCTTATGTCTACCATAATTTCAATATTACTAAAAATAAGGAAGCTTATAACATTTATTGCCATGATTGTGTTCTTACTACTTGTATTAATTCAACCATGTCTAAAGATTTAAAGGTGTTTTTAATTGTACATCAGCCTAATTATGTTATATTTCCAGTTAATCTTATAGAATCTTGGTATGATGACCCAGGTGTTGAAATTTTAAAAACAGTTAATGAACTTTTAAGACCAAAAAGATTTGTTGCAGCTTTGATCCTAGGAATAACAGCTTTAATCAGTTAATCACTTCTTTAGCTCTCTCGACCACAGCGCTTGTACAGGAAATTCATACTGCTTCACATGTAAATGATTTATCTCATAATGTCTCAGTGGCTGTAGTGGCACAAGAACAAATTGATAAAAAATTAGAAACTAGAATTAATGCTCTTGAAGAAGCTATTCTCTTTATGGGAAATGAGATTCAAAATATTCAAACTAGATGACCACTAGATGTCATGCTAACTATAAATGGATTTGTATTACTCCTTTAATGGTTGATAATAATACTAATTGGGAACAAGTTAAAACTCACCTTAGAGGAGTTTGGAATAATACTAATATAGCACCAGATATCAATGCTTTACAACTACAAATAAGAATGTTGTGTCAGGCTCATCTCTCGGTTGTTCCAGCAGATAATTTGGCCTCCCAAATGTTTTATAATATAAAAACAACTATATTTAATAGTACATTCCTAAATACAATATTACAATATGGCTTGATTGGAGTATGTATTTTAATTTTAATTTTTTGTCTTCCAGTCGTCCTCCGAGTAATCCTCAGACTAGTCAAGAAAATAAAAATTCAAGAAGGCCTCTTCACTTTACAAAATAAGAAAGGGGGAGCTGCGGGGGCATCCGGAATTCCATCCAGTGCTTGACAAAGATCCTCTGGAGGATGATTGCAAAGGCTCATCCTAAAAGAAATTGCTGGATGTTTTGCTCTGAAGCATGGTGTTTTCTCTGCTGTGTTTTTATGATAATATATTACTCATTTCAGTCTGAACGGATTACTTAAGGGGACGAGGGGAATACAACAAAAATTCCAGAAAATATTACCTACAATCTGAAAAACAATGGGTCTTTACCAGTAACAAAATTAAAAATAATTTTGCAACCATGCAATGAGTCTCTGAAAGCCTCTGGAGAAAATAGTTATAAATCTGCCTTTCTCTCCAACAGGCTGGTTAAATTTTAACAATGGTTTTGTTTATGTGTGGTAGTGAGTTAAGAGAATAAGGTTCCAAAACATTCCTTCCTTCCTACAAAGAATATGTCACCCCTATAATAAATGTTGGCACACAATAACCATTGGTACCGCTGCCCTCCTGTAACCCTTAACTCAGCAATTTAGATATTAACCAGAGGGACCTAATAGAAATGATCGCATGAGATTACTTGTCTATCGCTTTAACCGCGAGAATAATAAGAATAGTCTTAGGTCACATAGAGTTTAGATATTAAATAAATAAACATTGTATTAGCTCATCGACGTAGTCAGATATTCTTAAAACAATTGTGATTATGTAAGGATGATCTGTAAGTTTGTTTTCTGCCTGTGCTTTGGAAACTTCTTTAATATTAACCACAAGACTGCCATTATAGCCTGAAGAAAAATGTATATAAACCCAGCCTTCCCCAGAATATAGTGGGATTGATTGCACCAGAACTAGAGTCTGTTTCTTTCATTCTCCATCCATCGCCTACGCTGTCTCCTGCGCCCCATTTACCAGTGTGCAACCCATGGACTCCTGTTAGGGCTGGACACCGGCACCTTTGGGTATAAACCAAGTAGTGGGATAATTATGTCAAATTGTAATTCCATTCCAAATTTTCTGAAGAATCTCCATACTGCTTTCCATAATTTTTTAAAGATTTTACAATCTCGCCAGCAATGTATGAGTGGACTTTTCCCCCACATTCTTGCCAACATTTAGAGTTGCTTGTATCTTAATAATTACCATTCTGTTTGCAGTGAACCAGTCTTGGAATCACTGGACATAGAGACCCAAACTGACTTCTTACTTTCACACACATATGTCAAGCCCTATGTGTACAGGGGATGTTTTCACTTTCTTTGGTCTTCACATGTTAGACTTAAACTTCTTTTTAGATATTAGCCCTCATCTACCCCTCAGTGGCATCCTGAAAGACTTCAACTTTCCCATGAACATTGGTTCATCAGACATGGAGACACAAACTGAGGTTGCTTCCCTTGCTAAAAACCAATCTGCTCTGGAGAGCAACGGTAAGCTGAACAGTGCAGAAACACAGACCACGTGTTCATGCTTTGAAACCCTGAAGAGCTTCTTCCTCAACAGCAACAAAACTCAGACAGAAATGGATGACTTTCTTTGGGTTGCTTTGGCATGAAACACAATGGTTTTTCAGTTTAACTTTGTAGAAACTCAGACTTGTGCTGAGCTGCATGTAGTCTTCAAATTCTAAAGGTGAAATCCAGGTTGGATGGCACTTATTATTTGCTTCCATATGTAGCAGGGATAACAGCCCTAATCCCATTTTATGTAGCTGATGAAACATTTGCTTATAAACATAAACTTTTGTATAAATATTAGTGTATTAATAAGTGTAAGATGTTTATCTAAAAAAGGGAAAAACTAAATAAAATTAAAATCCAGAAATAAACCAACATGACCCAAAAAACAAGTCAAAATTTAGTAATAAACTTGAATATTAATGGGCTAAACTCATAAGTCAATGGATGTATATTTGAAGATTGAATTATAAAACAAGTCTCAACAATATGCAGTCTACAAGGGACTCACTGAATAGATGAAGACATCCACAGACTGAAGGTGAAAGAAAGGGAAAAAAAACCCTATCATTCTTATGACACTCACATGGATTACATAAGCCACCAGATATCTCCATCCTCATATAAGATAAAGTGTACTTTAAGCCAGAAGTTAATCAGAAGGGACACAGAAGGCTATTTCATTCCCTGAAGATAATTGCACAGCAGCAAGACCCAGTGATTGTAAATATTTGTGCTCCAAACAATGGAGCATCTATGTATATCAAAATTTCTTCTCAATTTCAAAAACCAAATAGACAACAACACAATTGTATTGGGTGACTGTAACACACCTCTCTCACTACTAGACAGATCTTCTAGAGAAAAACTAAATAAAGAAACTGTAGAATTAAATAATATAATCAATAATTTAGACAAAATCTACATATATAGAATATTTCATCCATCAAAAAGTGAATATAATTTTTTTCTTGGCAGCACATGAATTCTTCTCTAAAATAGATAATACCTTACAACACAAAGCAATTCTTAGTAAATATATAAAAATGGAGATAATATTTTGCATTCCATGAGATCATAATAAACTCAAATTATAAATCAAAGATAAAAAATGGAAATTACTCTAAGCAATGGATATTGAATAATACACTGTTGAATGATGGATGGATAGTAGAAGAAATCAAGGATAAAATGAAAAAAAATGCTTAGAGTTATATGAGAATACCAAAGCAACATACCAAAATGTCTGGGGCACTATGAAGAAAGTAGTAAGAGAAATATGTTCATTGCACTGAATTCATTTATTAAAGGAATAAAAAGTCAACAACTAAATGACCTAACATTACATCTCAAAACTGCAGAAAAAGAAAAGTACACCAACATCAAAAATGAGAAGAGAATAAATAATTAAAATAAGAGCTGAAATCAATGAAATTTCAACAAAACAAAAAATTGAAAAAAATTGAAAAACCATAAAGTTGTTTTTTTGAAAAAAATTAAATATTATAAACCCCTAGACACACTAACAAAGAGAAAAAGATAAAACACAAACTAAAAAATATACAGTGAAAAAGAAAATGTCACAACAGACACTACTGAAATACAGAAGATGACTAGAAAATATTATAAAATATTTATACTCCAATAAAACAGAAAATATTGAAGGAATTGACAAATTTACAGATATACGACCTACCTAAAATGAATCAGGAGGTCAAACATGGTATGAATGGAAATATTTCAAGTAATTGAACAGGAAAAAAACATTAAAATCTACCAATTAAGAAAAGCCCAAATCCAGACAGATTCTCAGCTGAGTTCTACAGGACATTCAAAGAAGAAATAACAGCAATACTCCTCAATATTTCCATGAAATATAAAAGAAGGGAACCCTTCTAAACTCATTCTATGAGGCTAATATCACCTTGGTTCCAAAACCAGACAAAGACACATCAAGGAAAGAAAATTTCAGACCAATGTCTCTGATGAACGTAGATGCAAAAATTCTCAATAAAATTCTGGCATCATAGGATCATCTTAATAGACGCAAAAAAATCATTTGACAAAGTGCAGTATAAACTACAGTGCCCTTTTATGTTCAAAACACTGGAAAAACTAGGGAGAATAGGGAGAATACCTCAAAATCTTAAAAATCATATTGCTAAACCAAAGAACAACATGATTCTAAATTTAAATTTAAATTTTAAAAAATTGAAAGCATTTTCTTTAAAAACTAGAAAAAGACAAGAATAACTTCTTTCACTAGTTTTATTCAATATTGTCCTTGAAACTAGTCAGAGCAACTTCACAGAAGGTAGAAATTAAAGGAATATATATATATGAATTCAAAGTATGACACTTTGCCAATGATATAATTCTATAATGGGAAGATCCACAAAACATCCAGCATTATCTTCTAGAAGTAGTAAATGGATTCAACAAAGTAGCAGGTATAAAATCAATACCCATAAATAAAATGCATTTCTTTACATCAGTAATAAATCCATTGAAACAGAGATAAAGTACACTACCCCATTTACAAACGCCTCAAAAATATTTGGGAATCAATCTAACAAAACAGGTGAAACCTCCACAATGAAAAGTTGTAAATACTAAAGAAATAAATTGAAGAAAGCCTTAGAAAATTGAAAGACCTCCCATGCTCCTGGATAGACAGAATTAATATTGTCAAAATGGTGATATGACCAAAAGTCTTACACAAATTTAACACAACTCCTATTTAAATTCCAATTATATTCTTCATAATACCAAAAAGAAATCATGAAATTCATTTGGAAAAATAAGAAACCCAGAATAGCCAAAGCAATACTTAGCATGAAAAGTGAAGGTGAGGCATCACAATACCAGACCTCATACTATACTTTGAAGCTGTTGTAATAAAAACAGCATGGTGTGGGCACCAAAGCAGACATGTAGATCAGTGGTACAAAATGGAAATCACAGAGACAAATTCACATAAATACAGGTAACAAATACTAGAAAAATGCGCCAAAAACATTCACAGGAAAGAAGACAGCTTCTTTGCTGGGAAACGTGGAAAGCCACGTGCAACAAAATAAAATTCAACCCTTATCTCTCACCCTGCACAAAACTCAACTCACTATGGATCAAAAATTTAGGCAACAGAATAGAGACTCTGCGACTGTTAGAAGAAAAAATAGACCAATTCTCCACCATGCTGGCCTAGGACCTGATTTCCTGAAGAAGACCCCTCAAGTGCAAGAAGTTAAAGCAAGAATTAATAAATGGGATAGACTCAAACTAAAATGCTTCTTTTCAACAAAGAAACAATCAATAATGTGAAGGGAGAACCTAACAACTGGATAAAAATCTTGACTCATGCACCTCAGATGAATCATTAATCTCTAGGATATAGAAAGAACTATAAAAACTTAACCCCAAAAAACAACTCAATCAATAAATGGGCTAAGTAACTAAAGAGACACTTGAAAATTATTATTTTTATACATTGTCTCTATCACTCAATTAAATTTTTTTTAAAAATAGCAAAAAATATAAAGTGTTTGTAATTCTTTCCTGAACCAAGTACAATGTATTTAGTATCGACAAGTTTTTCAGCATTTCACAGTACACTAAACCAGGCCCCATAATAATTTTTTCTAATAAACATTAAAGTGCATCTTTATTTTCCAGTAGTAAGACAGGAACACTCTCACATGGAGAACCCACACCTTAGCAATTGAGACTTCCAGATCTGTTCTGGGAATTTGTGCTGTGCTCCCCACCACATTCTCAGGTCAATTCCACTCAAATGTGTTTCATTGGTACTCCTTTCATATATTTGACAAGCTAGTTGTTTTATATTATCCACTGTTCATACTTATTAATTGATAAACAAGTATAAAATGATCATTAATCAAAAGCAATGTAATAGGATGCAGAAACCATCAAATATACATATATATGTAAAATGTCTTTCTGTGTATGTGCAGATAACCATGACTTTTGATTTTTCTCTATAAGAAGTGTCAAACTTCCTCTTAGTGAAGATAAATTGAATGGAGTTCAGATTATCTTGGCTATGATTATTGTATCAAAATGATTTGCTGATTTGGGACAGCAATTGACTTATGATTTACAAAGTTATGCTTAAATAAGTACATAGTCATGAAGAACATGGAGAGAATTACCTACAAAGAGAGAGAAAACTGTAGTACCCAGAAAAATTTGTCAGGGGCCACAGGAAATTTTTTCAATCTTTGTAACATGTAATCTGGACATTTTTGCCTCAAGAAATGAAGATAGCCCTCACCTGTCCAGAGAAACCCTAAGGACTTAACAAAATTCATAGATAAAACATTTGTAATTTCTCCAATATGTAGATGACATCCTTTATGTATTACCACAGAAGAGAAAAATCAAGGTCATTAAAGAGGCTTCCTGGGGATAACTGGATACTGTAGGCCTTGGATTCGTGGGTACAGGGAATTATCTAAGAATCTTTACGGCCTCCTTAGAAAACTCTACACCAAGGAGCAACTTCCCTGATGTGAGAACCAAAACATACTAATGGTTCATAAAATATCCAAAATGGGCCTTTTTTCAAGACCCTGTTCTCAGCTTACGTGATGAAAAAGATTTAACCTGTTTGTTACTGAGAGAAAAATAAACCTGAAAATATTCATCCAAAAGACCTGAAAGACAGTCATAGACAAATGGTGTATAGTCAATGGAATATCTCAATAAGGAGATTAGCATAGTAGCTTCATTTTCAAAAGTAAGAGAAAATAAGGTGTCATAATTTTCTTTGTCATCCAAACCTGTCCTAAAAATAAGAAATGATTAAAATTTTTTCAGCATCATAGCTTTTCTGGAACCAATCATCTTTATTTTAGTTCCTTACAGGTCTCATTGAAGTCTTACATTGAAATGAAAATGGAGAAAAATGCAGGATAACTAGGAGCACTTGAAACCAAGAGAAAAGTTTAAAAAGTGAAAGAAAAGATTTTCAGAAGATGATAAGAGATCTTCTGATTGTACTTTTTTGTGGATTAATCTTTTGCTTTTTAGGGATGATTTTAAAGGTGAATAACAACCATCAGGACAAAAGCCAGAAACCCAAAATATTTTGAACTTTTTTTTATATCTTAAACTCTTAGACAAGATAATCAATGTATAATACATGTTTTTTCATTGCTATGTAGTTTCGCTTACTCACAATATATTATAAAAGTTTCCTATTTTGAAAATCTATAAATGTGTGCACGCAATGATGATATTTATATGATTTCAAAATTTACTTACAGTTAAAGGAGAATGTTCACATTTTAGAATTAAAATAAAAATAGATCCATATAACCTTAATTCATGTCAATAAATGAGATTTGATTTATATTGAGTAAACAAAAAGTAAAAGTCTTCTTTATGCTTATTAACTTACATTTCCAACTAAAAAACTTCTTAATTAATTGTCATTCTTCCAGGTGTTCAAAGAAATAAGAATATTGCTATATTCTATAATATTTAAGACCTATAACCCTTGTTTCTAATATTTCTTTTAAACTGTAAGTAATTATTAATATTTTTATTTACATTTGTTTGATAGCTTCACTTTTGCAATTAAGAATAAATAAATTTAATTTGAGGTGAATAAAATTAAATACATAAGCTTTTATTTTGGGAGACCCTTAATTGATTTACAAGAATGGAATGTTAAAAGATAGTCAATTGGAACATCGTAATAAATATGAAAATATAAGATTCTCTTAACAAAAATATATTTAAACATTAGACTTATTTGTAATTTGCTTAATAAAAGAAGGTCTAAAATTCCTCTATTCTCTATGTTTTCATAGACAACCAAGATATTAGCATTTAGACTATTAGGTGTAATATGTAAGTACCTAAAGTTTTTTTTTTCACCTGATAAAATAGAAGACTATAACATGTTGTAAAAATTAAAACAAAGTTTCTGAAAAATAATATTCAAAAGATTTACATGCAATTAAATTGACTACATATAATTGGTTATATATATAGCAAAATTTGCTATATGTAATTAACACAAATATCTAGGATTATTAAGTATTTTATTCTTCAAAGTTTCTATCATAAAAGGTACTTACAAATATAGATATGAACTTTTCACAAAACCCTATTAATTGGACCCTCTAAAGGATGGAAGAAAAATAAAATACTTGAAACATTAATTTCTCATCCTAAGAAAATAATTTCTTAATACTGTTGAATTTCTATTACTTAAAAATATTAATTTCAAAGACATTTTGGTTTATACAATTTGGTTTAACAGTAATTTATTTTAATATACAACCTTCCATTCCAAATTTTAAATTTCTCTTTTAAAGCCAAATTTAATTAATATGAACTATCAGTCACTATGTTTTCATTAACCATGGTAAATAGTACTGACTTATTTTATTAATTATATTCTTGTTTTCCTGACAAAGATGTCTTTAAAATATTAGATTTACAGAGATGTGTTATTAAACTGATGCTTCCGACACTAAATCTTTTACTATGATGGTCTCTTATAAACTTATATAATAAAAATAAATTAATTTAAAAGATTATTGAATCATTTAATATTTTAAAATTAAACAAATATAAGTTGTACAGTTTTTATATTATTCTTTACCCTAAAATTAAACTCATCTCTATTTTTAGAGGATATTCAGAAGACCTGGGCTTATTTAAAGTATAACAATATGGAAAGTATTTTGACACCTTCCCCCAAGAGGGGATGGAAGTTCTTGACTTGTCTGTTTCATGTTTCAGATGTGATATTAGATTTTGCTACTTAATTTATATTAATTCAAAGAATTATATGTGGGGTTTTATAAAATAATATTCAGATAAATAGGCTAAAGATCATTTTAAGGGTAGGGTATCTTCCATGTATTTTTTCAAGAGATCCACTTTGGAAAAATTAAGTACATAAAAAAGTATTTTTTGAGGTTCTAACAATTATTATTAACATATACTAAATCTTATAAACTGATTTCTACACATAAGCTCAGAGGTATACATATTTTGTATATACACAAGTAAATTTTTTATTTTAAAACTTGTAACATTGCTTTAGGTTGCACACAATTAGTAGTCTTTTACAACATTACTTTTAATGCCAGATTTTCATCATATATTTTATTTATACAAAACCCTATGTTGGACATTTGGACTAGTTTTACTACTTTTAAAAAAGTTAGTAAACATTTATAAAACTGGATCTTTATATGTAATAATTATCTTTCCATAGAACACTTAAAATATAATTGCTGGATCAATGACATGAATTCTAAGATTTTTATATAATGTATTAAATCACTATCCTGGCAAATACTACCAAGTCTAATATAATAGTTTAAGTTAATTTAGAATAAGGCCATTGCCTATAAAACAAATAGGTCATGAGACTAATTTCCAGTGTCTGTACTGAGTGCATTTTATAGCTCTGTAACTCAGCCCACCATTAGAGAAAAATCAAACCTTATATTTGGTGGAACCTGGTCCTTATCTTATTGTAATGCCCTGTTCAACTTAACAACATTTAATCTTTATTAATCTTCCTGGACAAATAGAAATATTTAATAAGTTACTTCTTATATTTTAAATATTTGTACAATGGTAGGACATTGTCTAAAATTTAAGATTAATAATTCTCCAGTTTAGATAATTTTTTTCTACAATTTAAGAAAAATAAAAATAAAAAGGGAAACACATCCCTATATAAACCTACTTAATTTCAAACAAATTTTTTCTAGATATTATGATAGAGGTTTTACCACTACTAAGTGACACATGGAGCAAGAGAATGCACCAAATTTGATGATAAAGGGACCTTAAATCTCCAACCACAATATTTATATGCTGCCTCTATTGAACTCTCAGGTAAGTGAAGTATATGGGAAATAGGTTGGGCCCATTTCTCAGATCTACCTTTAATACATCCAACAATGTGGGCTGGAGAATCAATCCCAAAATTTACTGATGATATTTATATGATGTGATGTTTTGCAGAAACTCACATTACACACACCCATGTAAATAGATTTGACTATACTGACTGTAATAGAAACTTATCTATATGCTGTTCCCATTATAGACTGGCTATCTAGATATAGTCTTTTTAAAAAAAGACAGCATAAGGAATAACTAGGCCAACTAATTATACAGGCCGTTGGAACTTAGGATTGTATGTTCAGTTATTAGAATGGGGCTTTCTCATGTAAAACCAGTCATTTCTATGAAATATCCACCAGTTTCTTACTGCCTTAATTGTTCTGCCATAGAATCTGCTGCCTTTCCTAAATGGATAAAATATACAAATGTCTTGCCAATGCTGCATATGTTAGAGGTGGTGAATGTGTCTTTGGATATACCTTCAAAAATTGATGAAAGACAGTTATATCAAAATATCTTTCTCTAGAAAATTCAAAGCCAGAAAGGTCTTACATAGCAACATTGCCACTAAATGTTTCACTTTTAATTCTTCTTATAAAGAATTTGTAAGCAACCATGTTTAATATGAATCTTTAATGCTATGAAAGATCTAAGGAACTGGCAAATAATTGTATTGTTCAAAAGTATTTTCAGTATACAAAATAAGATTACATGTACATTCATTCTGATTTTTGAAAATCCATGTAATTTGGACTATTCCCTATTATTTGGATATAACTTTGCACTGCTGGCAACCATGTAATAATGACCAAATTAGAATCCAGCAAACTGATTTTTATTAAACTAGAAAGATGAATAATTCACATTTATATTCTAACAGTTTTTTCTTTTATGATAATTTATTTCATATGTAATTTAATATATTCTTTCAAGTTTATATCTGTTCCCACATTCATTAAATCTAGGTACGTGATTATTTCTGTTAAGATGAAATAGCCTCTGCAAGTTTAGTTTTAAATTAAATGCTTTAACAGTTACTATTACAAATATAAGTAATAAGACTTTTGCTCTCAAATTTAAGCAAAGGCATAAATGTCATACTGACGTAAGCTTGTATATTGTTACAATAAAATATACTTCCCGATGGGACTAAGAAATAATTAAACATCAACTAATGGACATTTGACATAACAGTAATAATAACCTGGATTTTTGAAAATCACTACACTCAGGATATATAAAAGATAGAATTGATCTCATGAAATCTCATAAACTGTATTTCTTCTTGACCAGATATTTCCTAAATTGAATGCTATATTATTGAAATGATATATTTGCTTTTAATTATTTTTGTGTTGTGATAATAGGTTGCCATACTCTCAGAACCAAGAGCCAGGGCCTCAGAGCATCTTTCAGAACCAAAATCTAGAGCCTCAACATAACTTCCCATTATTTGAATTTAAAAATAGTAAAAAGGGAGAGACGTGAGACCCCATCCCTGTTTAGCAGAATCAGATTAGATTGAGCCATGTTACACATATGCACGACTGCTAGGAACTGCCAGGAAGTATGTGGTGTTGCAAGGGAGGGGTTCCCTATCTCCTTCTGCAATATTACCCCTTAAAATAATGGCTCCCCTTACTCCACCCTACTCTGTTCATTGCAGAAGAAGCTCTTCCCAGTCCTTGCCCCCTTTACCTATATATTATAAATAAAATAGAGTTGGGCAGGTTGTTTTTTGTAAAAAACCAGAGCTGGTATGGCCAGACCTGTTACTACCCCTCTCATTTAAAAAGAGTATTGGCTCTTGTGCATTTGTGGAGTACTTAAGTTTTTTGGGCAATGGAGTAATATTCAATCAACATCCTCCCCTGGAAGTTAGTGCTTTTCTCATCCACATTGGATGTGGCAGAGAGGAACCCCAGAGAAAAGCAAGCAACTTGCTTATGTTTTATACTTATCTCATTCTAACAGGGCTCTAAACTTTGAGCTCATTTGCATGTTTATAAACTGAATGTAACTGATAACATATACCTAATAATTATATATATATATAATACACCTAATAATTATATATACCTAATAATTATATAGATATATATCTATCTATCTAGATTATGTCTGATGAATAGAAAACCAATGAATCTGCATTTCTTCCCTGGTAGAAAAAGCCAGATTTATGTATCTTTGTGAATTCATTTCAGAATTACCAATCCAATTTTTGTAATTTTTGAGACTTTGGAAATCATTTAACTGTTTATAACTTCATACTTTTCTTTTGTTAATTAATGATTTAAGTAATATCATGTGCTTATCATCTTTCAAGTTTAACATTATTTGTAAGAGTGTCAAAATTTTATCTTTTTAAAATTTATTTTAGCTACCTAAATAATACAAAATATTGAGTAATGACCAAAAATATAGAATGTATTGCTTGCTCTCTCTGAATGATTTATACTATTAAAAAGTGGATGTATTATAATGCTGCATGATTTTGGCTTCTAGTATCTTCAATTACTGTACAATATTAAGCTGATAAAGATGTGTCTCAAGAGCACTGGGTAGAGGAAAAATTTGCCATAGACTAAAACTAAGTAACCAGTCAAGTAAATGATGTTGTGACTGATGGACTTTCAAAGAACTACAGAGCTGATTTTAAATTAATGAACCTGTCTTTCCTACTCTGTTATAAAGAAGATAGTGTTCAGAAATGCATGATAGTGAGTTATATTAGCAACATTTTGTGCATGAGGACAGGAATTGCATTCCTAGTGATCAGACTGAGACTTTTCAACTCTTTTCTTCCTCAATTAACTGCTTTTGTGCTGTGCTCACTAGCACTATCAAAATACATGATGGGACTAATTTTACTATATTGCAGATGTCATTCTCAGTTTTCTTACATATGCTACAAGACTGAGACTTTTGGCCCAGTGCTTCAGGTTAAGCTGCTGGGAACAGACCTGGATGTGCCACCTGATACCAACATAACAGGCTACCTGCAGTGCCAGTCACAGACTTCCAGTACTAATCATACATTACCATTCTGCCATTCTATGGAGCCATGTTCATCACATGAAGCAAACATTTAAAAATGGAAAATCATTTAAGACATAAAATGTTAAATGATATAATTTTATTTGCTGTTGATCACAAAATTCTGGTTCATAGACTGATGCTGTCTTCTGTATCAGTGGAATGAAAAGTTCTTGGTCAGTGATATGAATAGCCCAAATATGAAGATGATATTGAATTAATTTTTACTTGGGTTCCTCATGATTTGG
>JAHUXG010012468.1:0-17255 GCA_020740815.1 Sciurus niger | reverse complement strand
CGGGTTCCCTGGAACTTTGCCTGCTGCCACACAAACTTTTCCAAAATCTCTCTGGAAATATAGCAGTGCCACTGCTATGGGACTATGGAGACAAAGAAATGGGATTTCTGATGACTACATCTTGGAACTGAAATACCATGGCTCTTGCTGATTTATTTTTCTTTGAAACCAGATGCTGATGTGGATTCACTTAGATGGGAAAGCTACAGGTTTTGGACAATAGAATTATCTGATGCCAGTGATCCCTTATAGTGTACCCACATCATACAATGAGAAGAAATAATGAAACAATTCTAAATTTCACAGGACCCATTGGAAGGTCTAATGCACAGGCAGTCTATCTCTGAAAATCAGTCAAGAAAAACTTCCGGTGGAGCAGAGTAGAAACAAGGACAACGTAGAAGTAGATTTCCTCTCTTTCAATGTTGGCTCACATCATGTTAGAGCTGTGTTATCCCCTGTCCCTCTCCTTTCTGTGTTGTGTTTTCTGTATGTTGGTGCATTACAGACATATGACTCAAACATTAGGGTTTCCAAAGAGTACATATATAAATGGCCTTATATACCTGATGACAACTTCAAAAGCATACACAAGAATAATCTCAGGGGAATAAATGGCAAACGTATTCAGGCTTTGTAAGGCATAATGACTTCTTCAGGACCACCCACAAGGCCAGAAGGAGGAAATGGATCTGATTCAAACTGTCTCTACAAACCAGGTGAGTTGACTATACCTGGGACAGTCTGGGGACCAGAACCAGGTATGCTGGTGTAGCCATGTCCACTTGTGTATATGTCAAGAAAAGATGGGAGGAACCTGCATCTCAGTGGGCCATTAGAACCATCTTGTATGAGAAAGGACTTTCTTTGTGTATGGAATCTCCAAGGAAGTGACCTCAATTCCTTGGCAGTAGAACACACAGAACTTGGAACCCTAGTAGATAGGTACCCACATTCCAGATAAACTCACATTCTGCTTGCTTGTGTTGAGATAGCAAGTCTAGAGCCAAGCATTCTTGTTGTCTACTCATTTTGGGTGGTTATTTCTCAGGAAAGTTCCTAGTAGGGGACTTTCCCAAGATTGGAAGAACTGTATCAATGTTGGGACCAACAACTCTGGTGATATTTCCCAAGAAGACAGAGGTAAAAGAGGACAGGCCATTGGAAGTGATTAGAAGTGAGTAGGGTCTAGCCCTTCACTCATTTAGATAGTACCAGACCCTCAACATTTTTGTCTGTGTGTGTTTATATTTGTTTCTCATATTTGTGACTCATTGAATTTGAAGTTGATCAAACTATGATACTATCCTTTAAAAGAGCACCACCTTACATCATTCCCTCCACACCTCAGAAAGATATAACTACATATTTGAGTGAGTGCAAACTAGTACTTCACAAGTCCTAGTAACTATACTTTTTAGCAAGTCTAATTTAAATACCTTAGAGAGCCTTTCTACTCACCTCAGAGAGTCTGCAATACACACCTCAGAGAAAACTTTTGATTCACCACAGAGAACTTTCCTATACACTGCAAATAACCCATTTATTCACTTAAGTGAACACTTACACTCTAATCAATAAGCCTTCCTACAAACCTCATAAAGCCCTTCTACACCCTTTAGGGCTCTCCCTACATGTCAGAGAGCCAGCCCTACATCAAAAGCAGAACCCACTTAACACCTCAGAGAATCTTTCCTTCACACCTCAAACTCAATACCCTACATGTCTAAATAATGACTCCCTACTGATACCAAGAGTTTTTCTACACATTTCAAATTTCCATTCATATACCCCATAGGGACACTGTCTCCACACTTTATTCAGCAACACTTATACAACTCAGAAAGACTTTCCTATACACCCAAAGAGTACTTCCTATAAATTCCAGTGAGATATTATTTCAGACCGCAGAATTCCCATGCTACAAACAATAACATACCCTACTACACAACTCGGATACAACTTACTACTCACCAGAATGCCCTTTCTACTCACCTCTGAGGGTTGGCCTGACAAACTTCAGAGAAGACACTGGATACACTGTTGAGTTGCCTTCCTAAACATTGTAGGGATTCCCCCTATTATACTCAAAGAATACTCCCATTACATCTCATTGTGTTCTACCTAGTCATATCAGATAGATTTCATTATTCTTTTCTGAGGACCCTAACTACACAACAGAGAGCACTCCTATGCAGACAAACCCTTCTATAACTCTCATAGATTCCTCCTGCACACTTAAGAGAGGCCTCACTACACACCTCAAATCATCTGCACTGCAAATCTCAGAGAATCTTTCCTTCACACTTCAGTGAACACTTTCTACACACATAATAGTCACCTCTCCACATAACTCAGAGCACTACCTACTCATATCAAGTGCCCTTTCTGCAGAATTCAGAAGGCCATCCATAGACACCTTAGACACATTTTCCACACACATTATTTATCAATCACTGTATCAATGTTGGGACCAAAGAACCATTGCTACACACCACACACCATGCATCTACATACCTCAGAATGCCATAATTTTACTATTCAGATGGTGCTGTTACACACCTCTAGAACCCTCCTTTCAAACTTCAGTTTGTCCTCATTTACCTCAGATATCTCTCCTTACTCACCATAGATGTTCATAAATACACACCTCAGGTAACTCTTAATTTTTACCAATAAGCACCCACCTTATACACCTCATTGAACAGTCCTCCTAAACATCTCAGAGAGGCTCCTATACAAACCTCAGAATGCCCTTTAAACAATCCTTTGAAAACCCTACCTACACATCTCTTGTAGCCCTCAAAACTAGTCAAAAAGTCCTCCATATTTACCTTCAAGGGCCAAAACTACAAACTGAAAAGAACCCCAAAGATACTCTTTTGAGTGTCCTACCAAAACACCTCACAGTTTCTCTCTTCTATCCTCAAATATTCCTCTCACCACAACTGAGTTTATTCTTGCTACTCATATCAGAGAACTCACTAGTCACTGTTGAAGTCCCTCCCTACATAACTGAGATAGCATTTCTACTATGTCAAACAGGCCTCCCATACCCCTCAAAGGTCCCTCTGCCCACCTAATATAGACCTCCCTATACAAATTTCACAGCCTTCAAACACACATCAGAATGCTATCCCTCTGAATTTCAATTATACTTCACTACACAGTTCAATTAACCTACATGGCAAGGTTCAGAGTCCAGCCTACTCATCTTGATGATTCCTAACTTCAGACCATATAGATCACCCTTCCACACTTCATGGGACTCTCCCTTCTACATCCACTTTTTCTCTTTACTCATCTAACAGAGGTTTCACTTCACACATAAAAAAATACAAACACAACTAATAACTCTTTCTACTCATCTAAGTGCACCCTATATATACAATTGAGTGAGCCCTCCCAACTCAACTGAAAGAACCCTCACACACTTCTTATAACTCTCTAACTGTCCTGCACACTACATAAAGTCCACAAAACACATTTCAGAGGCCACATACTACCAACTTCAGAGAAAGTTCTCTACACACCTCAGTTTAACCTTCACAACAAAGTGTACCGTCCATACTCAAAATTAGAGCAGTTCCTACACACCAGAGAAGTCCCTACATATCTCAGTGAGTACAACCATACTTCTTTACAAGAAGAAACATTATTTCTTTGCAAGCCCTCTATAAATACCTCAAAGAGCCTATACACTCACCTCACAGAGGCCTCATATACACAACTCAGAGAACAATTTTGACTCTCCACCATAGCCTTCCCTATACTCCATAAATACTGACTCTTACTCTGAACCTACTCTAACTCTAAGCATAAACCTAAGTCCATCCTACATGCCATAGAGTCCTCCCTGACCCTGAAACTGGCCATGACTTGACCCTGACCCTAAACCCTAACCCTAGGCCTAACCTAACCCTAAACTCATAGTGCTCTCCCTTCTACACCAGTTTTTTCTCTGTACTATCTCGCCAAACTCTTACTACTCACCTCAAATGGCCCTCCAAACACAGCTCAGAGTTCTTTCTACAATTTCCAGTGCACACACCGTGTAAAACTCTGTGAGTCATCCCAACTCACTTCAGGGGCCCTCTCACACACAAAAAGGAGCCCTAGGACAAGCACCACATAGCTCTCTTACACAATTCATACATACCTTCTTGCACAGCTCAGAAGCTGCACACTACCAATCTTAGAGATCCCTCTCTACACATATCATAGTGTGCTCCATAAACATCAATGCAAACCATCCTTATATCAAGAGTAGTACGTACTTGTTTAGACAACCTCAGGTAGACATCCATGTATACTTTATTGAGTACAAATTATATTCCTATAGAAGACCTTTTTACTAACTATACTTCTATGTGGTGCTCTTTAAACACCTCAGAGAGAATTTCTACTCACCTCACAGATCCCTCACTACAAATCTCAGAGATCTCTTTCCACTCACCTCAGAGGTATTTCCTATACACTGCAAAAACCTTACTTATTCCATTATGTGAGCTCTCTCTCTCACAGCAAGAAGTCCACTGACAAACCTTATAAATCCCCCCTACACCTTGAAGGTCCTCCATACATATATCAGAGAGACTTTCCTACACAGAGAGAACCTTTTTAACACCCCAGAGAACATTTTCTACACATCACAAACTCATTCCCCTACACATATAAGTAATCCCACCCTACTCACATCAAGATCCCTTCCTACACACCTCAAAGTGTCATCCATACACAGCTTATGGGTGTTTCCTCCATATTTTATTGAACAACATCCAAACAACTCACAAAGCCCTCCATATAAATCCAAGCAAACACTTTATAAACATCAGAGAGATGTTAATTCAAACCGCAGAATGCCCATGCTACACACCTCAACCAGTGCTACACACTCAACAAAGATAGATCTCACTTCCATCCAATAACTCTCCCCACACATCTCTGTGTGCTGCATATACACACCTAAGACAGCCCCCATCATTCTCCATTGAAAGCCCTCAAAAACACTTCAGAGACATTGTAAGTATTGTGAATTCAAAGCCTGCCTCAGCTACTTAGGTCCTGAGTAACTTAGCAAGATAATTTCTCAAAATAAAAAATAAAAAGTGATCGGAATTTTTCTCAATTGTTTAGCACCCTTGGGTTCAATCACTTGTCCCCCCTCCAAAAATAAAAGAAAGGAAAAAAGTGTCCTAGTCAGGTACAGTGACTCATGCTACCTCAGTAATTAAAGTAGGGGGATCACCAAACCAAAAGCCAACAATTTACCAAGACTGTTTCAAAATAAAAACTAAAAAGAACTAGGTATATAGTCCAATGGAAGAATAGTCCTGGGTTCAATTCCCAGTACCACCTCTACCCCCACAAACATGTCCCATAAACCACCCATGAAGATGCACACTGTGCTTATTTTATTTCTGAATATCACTGGCAAACTTAACGGCAAGGCTCTTCTATCTTAAAAATGAACACACTGAGCTAGGCATGCTAGCAAGGATCACAAGTTCAAAGGTAGCCTTAGCTTTGTAGCAAGGTTCTAAACAATAAAACAAGACCCTAAGCAAATTACCAAGGTGCCATCTCAAAGTGTTAAAAAAGGCTAAAGATGTGACTCAGTGGTGATGCACAATTGGGATCAATCCCTGGTATCAAAAAAAAAAAAAAATGCCCCCGATCACACTGGATTTAAGTAATACCAAGAATTTAATGGGTTTCTGAAAGAAAATTAGAATTTTGTTTCAGATATCTAGTAGATATCATCTTTCAAGAAAAATAGATTATAAAATAAATTTTGGGATTTGATAAAAAGGCAATATTTCCCTTCCTCTGTGTAACTATATCCAAATTATTATTTTAAATTTCCTACTAGCCCATCTCTCCTGCCCCACATTAAATACAAAACAGCAGCTCTCAGTGAAGTCTCAGCAGAAGCTAGGAGGTCTGGTACAATAGATACAATGCTGTAGACCTTGAAGCAAAGAAAAATAGGCTGTAAAGTATTCATTCTGCCAAGAAGATGGGTATCCTTAGGTAAATAATAACCCTTCAGAGAATAGGAAATATAGTATCTGAAGCTTTGGTTGAATAAATGACTTCCCTGAAGTTATCCAACCGTTTCAGCATATCAAATCCCAACCCATGACTTGTGACTTAAAATGCACATCCCTTTCCACTATGCCTTTTTCTCCCTCAGAGCACAAACATCCACATGCAATGCAATGGGTGAAAGTGACCATATTTTACCTGCTGCCACAAATCTGTACAGCAGAATCTCTGGCACAGTGAGGGAAGGTTTGTCAGGTAATCTATGTGTCATGACACACTGGCAGACAGTCATGTAAGCTCCTTTTCTGGTAATTATAACATTCCTAGGGGTATTTTCATTTTGAATATGTAGACTTGTTCTAAATATGTGACTGAATTTACATTTTAATTCATTCACTTTAATGAGCTCTTTATTTTATATCATTATCTGTGTATTACTACTTTGACTTGTAAAAAGGGTTGTC
Source organism: Sciurus niger (assembly GCA_020740815.1). NCBI lineage: Eukaryota > Metazoa > Chordata > Mammalia > Rodentia > Sciuridae > Sciurus > Sciurus niger. The sequence goes on along the minus strand of JAHUXG010012468.1, from coordinate 10,743 downwards.
ACATGCATGAAACATTATATGCCTACCTGCTCTATGTGCTCTCAATACTACTTAAAAATTACTCATGATGAACCTTAAAATGTAGTAGAGTCAATATGCATATAGCACATTGAAAAACTATGCTGAGACCACAAAAACATATCACAAATATTCTATGCATTTTTAAGCTGCATTAATTCAGGTTATAAGACTAGCAAACATATTTAAATGTCAATTTAAAATGGTCATATAACAATTAGGATAATAATATGCAGTATATCATTATTTGTGAACTAGTAGAAAACAGAAATGAGGATGGAATAATTTATTATGACTTGAGACAGGCATAGTAAAAATGTTGGAGTGAATGTAGAATATTTGAGTAAGCACGAGAAAGTTACACAATGTTGTGTTTCCTAAAACAACAGGGAATGAGAGAAATAAAAGTGTATTATTATGACTTCATCTAGACAGTAAATTCACATTGTTTACAAAGTAATTAAACAGGGGAAGCATCTCCTCCATCCCAAATATGTACTATTAGGCTTGCTGCTGTTTTCTTCAATAGTCATTTGTTCACCTAATTCAGATAATAATTCACCAATATTCTGGCATCCTCGAAGAGTGAGGGATGGCCTTCTCTTAAACATTTTCATCCTATCAATTGAATGTGGCTTAAAAAAATCCTGAAAGAATGAACACAAAAGTGAATTTATTAATATTTTAATGCTGAAGAAAACAATGTCATTCTGGGTTTCCTGGGAATCTTCAAAATAGGAATATGATGAATATAATCAGCAAATTTGTACTTTGCAAAACATCACAAAATTCAACCTTTTGTTTAAAAAGATGCATTTGCTAATTAATGCTATATTCAATTGACATTATTAGAAAAGCAAAATTTTGCATAATTAGAATTCAATCATAATAATGAAATTTAGAAGGAGTGGAAATTTTCTTAAAATGTACTTTCTAAAACATTCTATCCCTACAAATCACAATCACATAGGAAGCAGTCAGCAGATATCTTCAGATATAACCATGGGTTAGGAGAGGTAAAGAGGAAAGGATAAAAAATAATCTTTGACCTTTTACTATACCATTTTTATGTATTAGAAAATTTTCTCAAAGAAGTTCCCTGGTCCAAGTCAGACAAATAGCAAATAATTAGACTTAAAAACAGGATTGCCATTGACTTTATCCTCCACATTATAGAATCTCTGAAATCAGGATGTATTTCACAATTAATAGGATGTCTAAATGTAATTGAGAGCATGTTTTTTTTCTTATACGTACATAAATGAATGATACAATTCATGGTGTAGTCTTACAAATGAAAACATACTTCCTCCCAAACCCATTTCTTCAACAATTTCCCCATCATTTCTTTCTGATTTAATTTCTGACTTGCAATGAGCAGGTTAACTAGATCACCATTATAATACAAGCATTATTCTACATAAGTGTAAGGTTATCATAAACTCCTTTATGCTTGGATGGGGTTGTGGCTCAGTGGTGGAGTGCTTGCCTGGCATATGTGAGGCACTGGGTTCAATCCTAAGTACCACATAAAAATAAATAGACAAAGGAATTTTATCTATCTACAACTAATATTTTAAAAAACTCCTTTATGCTAAAATACATGTTTTACCAACCACCTCTATTAACCTATTTCTGTCTGTGTCTTGCTTATTGTCTCATTCTAAGGCTCTATTCTAAGTAGTTGAGTTTGCTGAACAGGTGACCTCTGCATAAGATACTAGTTATGTAATAATTTTTGTTTGCTCAGAGACTGAATGGAGGGTATGATATACAAATTTACAAGTAGCAATAATTTTGTTCCTTACCAACTCAATGTTATATTAACTATACATTTAAATATAAACAATACAAGAAAAATATAAAACCACACTTACTGAAATAGCAAGACTTACAATTATACTACAATAAAGACTTTTTTCACTCCTAAGCTGTAAAATGAGAGATGAACTTTGGTGAATTATTGAAAAGACTTCATGCCTTCGCTTGGTTTGTTTATAACACCACACTGACAAGTATATTCTGCTGAATATTTTCTATTAATTTATCTTTTAGATTACTATTCCTCTTTTCATCTGTATCTAACCTGCAATTAAACCTATCTATTGGGTTCTTCATTTTAGCTACTATATTTTATCTGTTTCAAAATTTCCTTTTGTTTTCTATAGATCCCACTTCTCTAGTAAAATTTTTAATCTCAGCATGCATTTGCATAACTAGATTAGTTATCATGTTTTAATGCCTCTGTTACTCCCAAGAGTGTGTAATCTGTTCAAGACTATTTTGATGCTTTGAACCATTCCTGTTCTTGAGTTTTATCTCTTGGTCTTACTGTACACTTAGCAATTATTTATTGACTCCCAAGCACTCTATGTGAAAGATTTTATGAAATGCTTGTTGGAAAAATATACAGATTCTAGATGCTGTTACCTTCCACCAAAGAAAATTTAATTCTTTTCTAGAGGGAAGTCAAAGTAGATGAGCAGATCAACTCAATCCAATCAGGAAAAAGATTGCTTGAGACTGAGTTTGAACACTATTATAAAGATTGGCCTGCCTGTGGTTTTTCCTCACTCTTATGACACAGCTCTTCAACAGATTCCACTGTAACCTGAGCCAGAACAACAAACTATCAAAACCTCCATGCAACTACTCCAATGTTTTTTGCTTATTTTTTCTAATGTACCCAGTTTTTATCCTTTTTCTCTACTCAGTTTAAGATTTAGAAAACATAGGAGAAAACCCAATACAGAATGTGACTGTATCTTTCTCTCCTGAATCTTAACTGACTCAGCAGCTCTACAATCTATTCAAAAGAATTTTAGTATAATAGCACTTTTAGTAGTTTCAGCAGAAGCTTTTGTCTTCTACAAGTTACTCCATCATACACAAAATTGGAGGTTTTGATGTGGATTTAAAGTTAACATAACACAGGTGTTCTACCAAGCAAGGAGGTAGTCAATGAAATCACTAGTTGAATCCAAAAAGAAATCTGTTTAGTGTAGGACTGTCTTAAATGGTATCTCATATGTGATTGCCAAATTTATCAAGCTACCTTCATGGTCAGTCATCAATGCCATTCATTTAGACATACTAGGTATTTAAGATGAACTGAGCTTTGTCATTCTCATCTCTATAAATGAGTCTGAAATAAGACTTTACCCTAGAGACATGAGAATCCCTCTAGCAAGACATCAAGCATGGTAATTGTGTCAACCCCAACAGAGTCATCAAGAAATCTATATTCTACAAAAGTTCTAAGAGCTGGTAGCTCAAAACTACCAACTTCTTAGACATCAAATTTTTTAAACACAGTCATATGGTTACTGATGTCTAGCCAACTACATAGACATCATTTCAGAATCTGGGCATAAAATTTTTTTTAATTGGAACGTTCCAACATTAAAATTTTTGAAAACTGGAACCTGCCTATTGTTTATTACAAATATAAATAAAATTTAGAAAGTATAACAAATGATTTATATCACATACTAACAGATCAATTATATATGGATTCAGTATACATTATGGCATAGAGTCTGGCTATTGGAAACAGCAGTCAATAACCAGATGAGGCTAATGAGTACCGGAAGGAAGTTAGTACAGAGTTGTGCCATAAATGTGAAATATACTTTAAATTTCAAAGATTTAGTAGGAAAAATAATATAAAATAATTCAATAATTGTAATGAATATCATAAAAAAAGAAAATAGAAATGGTAGCTGCTGGGAGAAAAAGTGAAATGAGAATTACTGATTAACTGATACAGATCTTCAGGTGTCCAAGATAAAAAGGATTCTCATAGACAGATAATGGTGATAGTTGCAAAACAACATGAAGTATTTTCATAAAAACAAACACAATAATGGTTAAGTCAGTACATATTAAGTGTACTATTAGAAAACTAAAAACCATTAATTGCAAAGGACAGTAATATGCATCTATTATCTCACAAAATTTTAACTTTAATTAAATTTTAATTGTTATACTGAAAATGAAGAAAAGATATTTTGGATATATTTAAGTAAAATACATTACTAAATTAAATCCATCTTTAAAAAAAACTTTAAAAAGTACTAGTTCAAAAGCTTCCTAGAGAGGACAGAAAAAGTCCTTCCCATGTGTGAGTTCATTTCTCAGTGAAAAATATAAAGACTGTCTGTTTAGCTAAATATTTCCCAAGAATCAGATCAATAATGTTAGATTGGGGCTACAGAGTTGGGTAGTGGAATAATGAGTTTCAGATATTATCAGATTCAGATGCACCAAAAGTGTAAAACATTTTAGTATTCCATGTAAAAAGGAGGAGGGAGAAAAACAATGACAGAAACAGGAAAACCTTCATTTACACTAGTCCCATGGAAATAACTTTGATAGTTGCTGTTATTTTATTTTAGATGAAATAATTTTATTTTATACAGACAAGAAAAGCTACTTCAGGACCTACTAATTTAAAGTATGCAGTTGTATACAGAAAACAAAAGCAACAACTTGTGACTGCTCAGCACACAGCATCCAAAGAAAACAGGCTAGCCCCTCAATATAATTACTTTTTAAGGTATCTGTGATCACAAAATAGGTTTCTTACATGAAGATCTGTACATTATTTGAAAGTACTCAAATGATGTCTTGATGTGAACCATACATCCCAGGGACTTAATATTTTTAATTATATGGCTCCACTGTGGGGATGTGGGGATGTTTTGGTAGAAAAATTAAAAAATGGAGGGAGTGGAGTGGTGTAAAATAACCACTGAGTGAATTACACTGCAACTTTTATTTATGAGATATCCTTATTTTTTATGCCAGAGTGGCTGCAAAATGAAAAACAAATTAACAAATATTGTCACGCTCCCCGCCCGCAGAGAGACACGACACCTGGTTCTTTTCAGCCTTTTTATTGCGTGCACCCCCATCCTCTCAGTTCTTTCTTTGTTCTCCTCTTTGAGGAACTTACACTCCAATATATACAGTACTGTAACCAATCAGCCTTTGAGCACGAGGGGAGAGCATGAACAGATACAGGCAGTAAATGCAGACATGCAGTGATCATGCACTGTCCATGAGGGAACTCAACCAATCCCTGGAACTTCCTCAAAAGGATGTCAGTTGTTTGTGCAAAAGCCAACCATACTGGCAGCCTGCCAAGCGCCATCTTAGCCTTACCACACCTAGGGCCACGGGTCCCGGGCACCCCGACAGCTCCCCCTTTTTTATTATAAAATTAAGGCTTGGGACCGTGTCTGTCTTAGGCGGAGTGGTCAACCACCATCCTTACCCGTCATTGGATAACTTTTATTAGTTTACCCATTTTAAATTGAACCCTTTTAAATCACGTGAATAAAAGTATTTGGATCCATTTTTAAATTTTAATTTTAAGAGCGCTCAGTTTTGACAAAACATGACATTAGACAGCACAACATAACACATAACACAAAATTAAAGGCCTTGAAACTTTATAGGTAAATGTTCATTGCAATGAAACAGATGTTCAAAAACTTCAGTTGAATAAAAAATAGAACTGATCAAAAAGAAAAAAATCATTAACCTAGGTATGTAGGATCAAAATTATGAGCTCAAAAATACAGCATTAAAGAAAAAACAAAACAAAACAAGAATCCTGGAAAATGAATTAGTTTTGTGTAGCGGCCCAGGAGTTTAAAACGGACACCTTTTTTTTTTTTTTTTCCTTCTTATCTTCAGGCTACCCCCCTTTCTCGCTGAGACCGCTGCAGTTACATTCCAATGTGGGCCTCAGCAGGGCCAGGCAGGGGGAGGGAGGATCATCCAGGACTTTTTAACCCCTTTTTTACCTGGTTGAGAAATCAGGTTAGGTTTGAATGCAGAAAATCATGAAACAATTATCTCCCAATACTTGTGGGGACTATGGCTACTATATTATGTTCCCACTGTGGAATATTTAACAGCCCCTCATTTAAAAACCATGGAGAGACCTTCTCTATGGTATCAAGGAACGTTAACGGAGTTCCGTGATTTTTTAGCAGCTCTCTGAAAAGCTGTTGCATTCTAATTTTGGACAGTTTTGTTCCCATGGCTAAATTCTATTACACTGAGAAACAATCCAAGCACACGAACAACCCACACAAACAGGACAACAATAACACACACTAGACACACCTTTTGGTACCACTGCATAGATTTACCTTTTAATTACTTCAGCTAGTCGCAATGCTGCGAACGTCGAGACTGTCTCACTATCTTATCCTCGGACTATTTATGTCTTGAATTGAAAAACTTACTCTCGGACTATTTACGTCTTGAATGAAAACTTACTCTCGGACTATTTACGTCTTGAATGAAAACTTACTCTCGGACTATTTACGTCTTGAATGAAAACTTACTCTCGGACTATTTACGTCTTGAATGAAAACTTACTCTCGGACTATTTACGTCTTGAATGTCTTGAATGAAAAAATCACTCTCGGACTATTTATGTCTTGAATGAAAGAAAAAAAAAAAAAACTTACTCTTTATTTTTCCTCAGGTTCCCGGGTCTCTCGGCACCACTTTTCGCACTCCCCTAATCGCGCTCCCCGACCGCAGAGAGACGCGACACCTGGTTCTTTTCAGCCTTTTTATTGCGTGCACCCCCATCCTCTCAGTTCTTTCTTTGTTCTCCTCTTTGAGGAACTTACACTCCAATATATACAGTACTGTAACCAATCAGCCTTTGAGCACGAGGGGAGAGCATGAACAGATACAGGCAGTAAATGCAGACAAGCAGTGATCATGCACTGTCCACGAGGGAACTCAACCAATCCCTGGAACTTCCTCAAAAGGATGTCAGTTGTTTGTGCAAAAGCCAACCATACTGGCAGCCTGCCAAGCGCCATCTTAGCCTTACCACACCTAGGGCCAGGGGTCCCGGACACCCCGACAAAATATATTTTGTTTACAATACATAAACATTTAGGTATTGAGATAGCATGAGAATTTTTGAACTACATAAATAAGTTCAGTTTTGATACATGGGAATGGGTATCACTGAGCAATATATAGTGTAGAAGACTTTTCTAACATAGCTTTGTGACAGTTCTTAAAGAGATTGAGTATCATAATATAGCACAAATGTGATTCAATAAGTATGGCACTACAAAATTTCTTAACTGAAAGTTTTAAATATTTTACAGGAGTACAAATTCATTTTAGTTTCTTGTGTTATTTAAACATACTCTTTTAAGTGGTACATCAGAACATTATAACTCAGTTTGCAAGAAAACCACACTATAGTTTTGCTTTGTTTGTTTTTCCCCTTCAACAATTGAAGACTGAACAACACTAAATATTAGGGCACTGCTTACTTGGATGGTGAATGTCATCCAAATTCTCTTTAATAAACAATAATGAATGCTATGTTTTCTCTTATTAAATAATTACAGGTACTTCATTACTTGCCACATGCATGTGCTGAAGATGAATTATTACTCAAAACATTCACATGTCTTGTCAGAAGAATAAAATATATCAAGATCATATACAGAATGAAATAATACAGGAAAGATTAATGTAAACAAGAAAACATACAACTGTAATGGTACTGATTTTGAAATATTCTATTATTATTTTACAACATAGTTACCAAGGTGAGGATATTTTCTTTCATAAATATTTCAGTTCCCTACTTCCTCTGCAAAATTTTGCATACTTGATGAATATTTATTTAGTGCAGAGGGACATTAAAATATTCATGTTCTGACTCCTATAGTAGATACGCTTACTCAATTGCTTTAACAAATTTTTTCTTGGTTATTTTCTTAACTTTCCCTCCCAAAAGAAACTCATCCAAAATAAAATAAGCCTTCTCAAAATGAAAGATGATATCAAGTTCACAACACTGTCAAGTAATTTACACATAATACTTAATTATTTCCAGGCTACTTAATTCATTTTTCTGATCCTCAATAGCACAGCAAAAGGCATGCTAGAATATCTTTTGTAAACGATCTTCAGCTCTCACCACTCAAGGAAGCACATTTGGGTTCCCTTGATAAATGGTCTGAAAAAGTTCTCATGTGATCTTTTCCTTCTGTTTGCATGACATTGGGACTTACCATTTCAGTAGTCTACACTTGACCTGACAACTGAAAAACAACATACACTGCATGGCACCTTCTGGCCATGGACATGGTGGAGCATAGCAAGGGTTACTGAGGGGAACCCCTGGAAATGTGCTAAGGAAAATAAGCCATGCTGCTGCAGTGAGGCAGATTTCAATAGATGGAACATCTGGCAGAGTGCATTGAACAAAAATGAAGATGGGTTTATATGAGAAAAGATATATAATTAGAAAAATAGGAAGAAGTTAGAAAGATGGATAGGACATTAGGACTTTAGAATATAGTGCCAAGAATTTTTAGGTGTCATATGTGTTGTATTTTTACAAGAAGATTCATGAATTTTGCACCATTTTAATATAAAAAGAGAGCTCTATAAATGTGTATCTTAGTATGGCTGAGTCTGTTCCTCCCTACCTCCAGTACATACACAGAGACAAGTATAAACTCTGGACAAAGGAACAAAAGAAATCCTACCTGAAAACATTAAAGAAGGACTAATTCAGGACACAGAATAGAGGTCCATTTAACAATTGAGAAATGCAATGCCATGGCATTGGGATGGGCACAGGTTTTTCTTCATCTTTTTGCTTGAGGAGAGTCCACAGGGTGGAGGGTAAAAACATCTTTAAAGAAACCTGTATTCTGGGTTCATGAAGACCCAGAAAACAGAGAGTTAATTCCCAGATCATGGAAAGTGAGATGAAATGCCAGAAAGAATTGTGGATACCTTCTGCCAACATCTCTGTCAAACAACTGAAGGAGATGTTTGTGGGCATATTGGAAACAAATTAAAGCTAAGAGAACTGAGATCTAAAGATCCATGAGGAGGAAGTCTCTGATGACTGACCTAATGACAACTTTAGGAATCTAAACTGTTTAGGCTTTCATGAAAAAAACATGGCAAATGTGTCTTGCATGTTTTCAGTATGTGTATAAAACAGGTGATCCAAGGAAATGGAAATTGCATTATAAAAGCAAAATTAAAAATGAGAAATAACTCAAAATGATAGGAAATAAAAATCATATCTCAATAATAACATTGAATATGAATGTCATAACCATCAATCAAAAAACATAGTCTGTAACATTGGATTAGAAAGGAAGACCCAACAATATGCTGTCTCCAAAAGATTCTCCTCATGGGCAAAGACATTCACAAGTTAAGGTATAAGGATGGAAAACAAATATCATTCATTTGGAACTCATATACAAGGAGGCTTTAATATCCTTACACCAGATAGAGTGGACTTGAAGTCAAAGTTAATCAAAAGGAATAAAGAATGTCATATCATACTGCTTAAGGGAATTTTACATCAATAAGACATACCAATTATAAATATCCATTCCTCCCAAAATGGAGCATCTACATATATCAAATCTTTCTCAATTTCAAGAATAAAATAAACCAAAACACAATAATATGGGTGATTTTAATATATTCCTATCAACAACTGATAGATTCTCCAACCAAAAACTAAATAAAGAAGGTTTAGAAATAATCAATACAATTAATAATTCAGACATAATTTATATATAGAATATTTCAGCCATTACTGACTGAATACACTCTTTTCTCAATAGCTCATGTATCCATCACTAAAATAGATCATATTTAAACCACAAAGCAACTCTGTGTAAAAGCAAATGATAGCTCTAATACCAAGGATTATATCAGATTATAAAAGAAGAAAATGAGAAATCAATGATTAAATAAAAAAGAGTGGCTACCTTGCAAACTGGACAATAAATACTACACTATTGAGTAGCTAATGGATAGCTGAAGAAATCAGTGATGAAATTAAAAAAAAATACTAGAGGTAAATGAGAATAGTGACACAGCATATCACAATTACTGGGACACTATGAAGGAACTTCCAAGAGGAAAGATGATTGCATTCAGATTATTTGGTAAAAGAAAATTCCAACTAAATAAACTAAAAGTACATCTCAAAGCCTAAGAAAAGAAAAAATCTATACCAACACAGTAGAAGACAGAAAATAATTAAAATCAGTGCCAAAATCAATGAAATTGAAACAAAATTCAAAGTCAATAAAACAAAAAGTTGCTTTTTTGGAAAAACTACTAAAATTAGTGATAACTTAGCCAAAATTAATGAAGAAAAAAGAGAGAAAACTCAAATTACTAAAATTTATGAAGAAAATGAAATATCACCACAGACACTACTGAAATGCAGATGATAGAAACTATTGTGAAAATCTATAATTTAAGAAAATAGAAAATCACAAAGAGATCAACAAATTTTAGAGAAATATTGAAAGACCCTAAGACCCCCTGTCCAAGGAAGAACTCACGTAATCACTGGCTGCAAAAGCAAGAGGCAGTTTATTGTTATGTTACACAGGTGCCTGCGGGTGCTCAGCGAAACCTCAGCCGGAGCTTCGGTGAACTGGCACACCGGGCTTTGGGGTACAGGTTTTTTATAGGGTAAAGGGGCAGGTTTCGTGCGCGGTAAGCAACAGATTTCTTATTGGTTATTTTGAATCCAGCATTTAGACATCCTTGGAAAAGCCATAAATTTACTTTAACTGGAGAGGGGGATGATAGATAGAGACACAGACAGAGACACAGACTTCCCCAAATTGCCCACAGCCTCGCACTTCCGCACCTGCATAAACACAGGTTTTT
>JAHUXG010012467.1:0-65029 GCA_020740815.1 Sciurus niger | reverse complement strand
AACGAGGGAAATAGTAAATACCGCGATTTTCATGAAGATTCAGTCGTGCATTAGCTCAGAAAACGCATTTAAGTTTTCCTAACACTGTGTGCATAGGGAAGGCTCAATTCTGGAAATCGAAACTGTTAGTTATAACAGAAGCACCATGCATGGTGCAACCACAATATCTGATGAGAAACGTGGGAATGAGGAGGGGAGATGAGAGGCAAAGTGTCGTTGAAATCCATTCGTGAAACTTTCTTAGAAAAGCAACTTCAATTTCAGGCATTTTCAACCTGCACGTTAGAGTACTGCAAGAGCAATCCATAAGGGGCTTGTAGAGAAAACGTGCAGAGAGAATACTCAGATGTTGGGAGCAAAGTGGGAACCAGGAAAAGAGTAAATAGCACGAGTTTCTTGAAGATTCAGTCCTGCATTTCCTCAGAAAACGCATTTCAGTTTTCCTAACACTGCGTGCATAGGGAAAGCTCAAACCATGGAAATCGAAATTGTTACTTATACCAGAAGCACCGTGCATGGTCCAACCACCACATCTGCGAAGCAAAGTGGGAATGAGGAGGGGAGATGATAGGCAAAGTTTCATTGAAATCCATTGGTGAGACTTACTCAGAAAAGCAACTTAAATTCCAAGTCTTTTCAAACTGCACATGAGTGTACTTCAAAAGCAATACATAAGGGGCTCGAATAGAAAACGTGGAAAGAGAATGCTGAGATGTTGAGAGCAAATTTGGAACGAGGAAAAGTGTAAATACCGCGATTTTTATGAAGATTCAGTCGTGCATTTCCTCAGAAAACGCATTTCAGTTTTCCTAACACTGTGTGTATAGGGAAAGCTCAATTCTTGGAAATCGAAACTGTTAGTTATAACAGAAGCACCGTGCATGGTGCAACCACCACATCTGCAGACCAAGTGGGAATGAGGAGGGGAGATGATAGGCAAAGTTTCATTGAAATCCATTCGTGAGACGTACTCAGAAAAGCAACTTCAATTTCACGGCTTTTCAACCTGCACGTTAGAGTACAGCAAGAGCAGTATGTAAGGGGTTGTATAGAAAACTTGGAGAGAGAATGCTCAGATGTTGAGAGCAAAGTGGGAACGAAGAAAAAAGTAAATACCGCGATTTTCATGAAGAGTCAGTGGTGCATTTCCTCAGAAAACGCATTTCAGTATTCGTAACACTGCGTGCATAGGGAAAGCTCAATCCATGGAAATCGAAGCTGTTAGTTATAACAGAAGGACCGAGCATGGTGCAACCACCAAATCTGCGATGCAAAGTGGGAATGAGGAGGGGAGATGATAGGCAAAGTGTCTTTGAAATCCATTCCTGAAACTTTCTCCCAAAAACAATTTCAATTTCAGGCCTTTTCACCCTGTACGTGAGTACTGCAAGAGGAATACATAAGGGGCTTGTATAGAAAACGATGAGAGAGAATGCTCAGATGTTGGGAGCAAATTGGGAAAGAGGAAAAGAATAAATACCGTGATTTTCATGAAGATTCAGTCGTGCATTTCCTCAGAAAACGCATTTCAGTTTTCCTAACACTGCATGCATAGGGAAAGCTCAATTCATGGAAATCGAAACTCTTAGTTATAACAGAAGCACCGTGTATTGTGCAACCACCACATCAGAGGAGTAAAGTGGGAATGAGGAGTGGAGATGTTAGCCAAAGTGTCTTTGAAATCCATTCGTGGGAATTACTCAGAAAAGCAAGTTCAATTTCAGGGCTTTTCAACCTTCACATTAGTGTACTGCAAAAGCTATACATAAGGGGGTGGTATAGAAAACGTGGAGAGAGAATGCTCAGATGTTGGGAGCAATGTGCGAACGAGGAATAGAGTAAATACCGCGAGTTTCTTGAAGATTCATTCGTGCATTTGCTCAGAAAACGCATTTCAGTTTTCCTAACACTGCGTGCTTAGGGAAAGTTCAATTCATGGAAATCAAAACTCTTAGTTATAACAGAAGTAGCGTGCATGGTGCAAACACTACATCTACGGAGCAAAATGGGAATGAGGAGGGGAGATGATAGGCAAAGTTTCATTGAAATCCATTCCTGAAACTACTCAGAAAAGCAACTTCAATTTCAGGGCTTTTCGACCTGTACGTTAGGGTATTGCAAGAGCAATACGTAAGGGGCTTGTAAAGAAAACGTGGAGAGAGTATGCTCAGAATTTGAGAGCAATGTGGGAACGAGGAAAAGAGTAAATAACGCGATTTTCATGAAGATTCAGTGGTGCATTTGCTCAGAAAACGCATTTAAGTTTTCCTAACACTGTGTGCATAGGAAAAGCCGAATTCATGGAAATCGAAACTGTTAGATATAACAGAAGCACCGTGTATGGTGCAACCACAACAACTGCTGAGCATCGTGGGAATGAGGAGGGGAGATGATAGGCAAAGTGTCTTTGAAATCAATTCCTGAAAGGTTCTCAGAAAAGCAACTTCAATTTCAGGCCTTTTCAACCTGCAGGTTAGAGTTCTGCAAGAGCAACACATAAGGGGCTTGTATAGAAAATGTGGAGAGAGAATGCTCATATGTGGGTAGCAACGTGGAAATGAGGAAAAGAGTAAATACCGTGATTTTATGAAGATTCAGTCGTGCATTTCCTCAGAAAACGCATTTCAGTTTTCCTAACACTGCATGCATAGGGAAAGCTGAATTCATGGAAATCGAAACTGTTAGTTATAACAGAAGCACCTTTCATGGTGGAACCACCACATCTGCGAAGCAAAGTGAAAATGAGGAGGGGAGATGATGGGCAAAGTGTCTTTTAAATCGATTGCTGAGATTTACTCAGAAAAGCACCTTCAACTTTATGGCTTATCAACCTGCATGTTAGAGTACTGCAAGAGCACTCCATAAGGGGCTTGTATAGAAAACGTGGAGAGAGAATGCTCACATGTTGGGAGCAAAGTGGGAACGAGGAAAAGAGTAAATACCGCCAGTTTCATGAAGATTCAGTTGTGCATTTTCTCAGAAAACGCATTTCAGTTTTCTTAACACTGCGTGCATAGGGAAAGCTCAATATATGGAAATCGAAACTGTTAGTTATAACAGAAGCACCGTGCATAGTGCAACCACCACATCTGCAGAGTAAACTGGGAATGAGGAGGGGAGAAGATAGGCAAAGTTTCATTGAAATCCATTCGTGTGACTTACTCAGAAAAGCAACTTCAATTTCAGGACTTTTCAAATGGCACGTTAGAGTACTGGAAGAGAAATACATAAGGGGTTGTATAGAAAACGTGGAGAGAGAATGCTCAGATGTTGGGCGCAAAGTGGGAATGAGGAAAGGAATAAATACCGCGAGTTTCATGAAGATTCACCAGTGCATTTCCTCAGAAAACGCATTTCAGTTTTCCTAACACTGCGTGCATAGGGAAAGAACAATCCAATGAAAACGACACTATTAGTTATAACAGAAACAACGTGCATGGTGCAACCACCACATCTGCGGAGTAAAGTGGGAATGAGGAGGGGAGATGATCGGCAAAGTGTCATTGAAATCCATTCGTGAAATACTCAGAAAAGCCACTTCAATTTCAGGGCTTTTCAACCTGCGCGTTAGAGTACTGCAAGAGCAATACATAAGGGGCTTGTATAGAAAACGTGGAGAGAGGATACTCAGATGTTGGGAGCAAAGTGGGAACCAGGGAAAGAGTAAATACCGCGAGTTTCATGAAGATTCAGTCGTGCATTTCCTCAGAAAACGCATTTCAGTTTTCCTAACACTGCGTTCATACGGAAAGCTCAATTCATGTAAATAGAAATTGTTAGTTATAACAGAAGCACCGTGCATGGTGCAACCACCACATCTGCGGAGCAAAGTGGGAATGAGGAGGGGAGATGATAGGCAAAGAGTCTTTGAAATCCATTCGTGAAACGTTCTCAGAAAAACAACTTCAATTTCAGGCTTTTACAACCTGCACGTGAGTACTGCAAGAGCAATACATAAGGGGGTTGTATAGAAAATGTGGATAGAGAATGCTCAGATGTTGGGAGGAAAGTGGGAACGAGGAAAATAGTAAATACTGCGATTTTCATGAGGATTCAATCGTGAATTTCCTCAGAGAACCCATTTCAGTTTTCATAACACTGCGTGTATAAAAAGCTCAATCCATGGAAATCGAAACTATTAGTTATAACAGAACCACCTTTCATTGTGCAACCACCACATCTGCGGAGCAAAGTGGGAATGAGGAGGGGAGATGATAGGCAAAGTGTCTTTGAAATCCATTCGTGGATCGTTCTCAGAAAATCAACTTCAATTTCAGGCCTTTTCAACCTGCACGTTAGAGTACTGCAAGAGCAATCCATCAGGGGTTTGTATAGAAAATGTGGAGAGAGAATGCTCAGATGTTGGGAGCAAAGTGTGAACCAGGAAAAGAGTAAATACCGCGATTTTCATGAAGATTCAGTCGTGCATTTGCTCAGAAAACGCATTTCAGTTTTCCTAACACTGGGTGCGTAGGGAAAGCTCAATCCATGGAAATCGAAACTGTTATAACAGAAGCACCATGCATGGTAAACCACCACATCTGCGGAGCAAAGTTGGAATGAGGAGGGGAGATGATAGGCAAAGTGTCTTTGAACTCCGTTCGTGAAACATTCTCAGAAAATCAACTTCAATTTCAGGCCTTTTCAACATGCACGTTAGAGCACTGCAAGAGCAATCCATAAGGGGCTTGTATAGAAAACCTGGAGAGAGAATGCTCAGATGTTGGGAGCAAAGTGTGAACGAGGAAAACTGTAAATACCACGATTTTCATGAAGATTCAGTCGTGCATTTACTCAGAAAACGCATTTCAATTTTTCTAACACTGTGTGCATAGGGAAAGCTCAATCCATGGAAATCGAAACTGTTTGTTATAACACATGCACCGTGCATGGTGCAACCACCACATCTGCGGAGCAAAGTGGGAATGAGGAGGGGAGATGATAGGCAAAGTGTCTTTGAAATCCATTCGTGAAAAGTTCTCAGAAAAGCAACGTCAATTTCAGGCCTTTTCAACCTGCACGTTAGAGTACTGCAAGAGAAATCCATAAGGGGCTTGTATAGAAGACGTGGAGAGAGAAGGCTGAGATGTTGGGAGCAAAGTGTGAATGAGGACAAGGGTAAATACCGCGATTTTCATGAAGATTCAGTCGTGCATTTGCTCAGAAAACGCATTTCAGTTTTCCTAACACTGCGTGCATAGGGAAAACTCAATCCATGAAAATCGAAACTGTTATAACAGAAGCACCGAGCATGGTGAAACCACCACATCTGCGGAGCAAAGTGGGAATGAGGAGGGGAGATGATAGGCAAAGTGTCTTTGAAATCCATTCGTGGAACGTTCTCAGAAAATCAACTTCAATTTCAGGCCTTTTCAACCTGCACGTTAGAGTACTGCAAGAGCAATCCATCAGGGGCTTGTATAGAAAACGTGGAGAGAGAATGCTCAGATGTTGGGAGCAAAGTGGGAACGAGGAAAAGAGTAAATACCACGATTTTCATGAAGAATCAGTCATGCATTGGCTCAGAAAACGCATTTCAGTTTTCCTAACACTGCGTGCATAGGGAAAGCTCAATCCATGGAAATCGAAACTGGTAGTTATAACAACAGCACCGTGCATGGTGCAACCACCACATATGCGGAGCAAAGTGAGAATGAGGAGGGGAGATGATAGGCAAAGTGTCTTTGAAATCCATTAGTGAAACGTTCTCAGAAGAGCAACTTCAATTTCAGGCCTTTTCAACCTGCACTTTAGAGTACTGCAAGAGACATCCCTAAAGGGCTTGTATAGAAAACGTGGAGAGAGAATGCTCAGATATTGGGAGCAAAGTGGGAACGAGGAGAAGAGTAAATACCGCGATTTTCATGAAGATTCTGTCATGCATTTCCTCAGAAAACGCGTTTCCGTTTTCCTAACTCTGTGTGCATATGGAAAGCTCAAACCATGAAAATCGAAACTGTTAGTTATAACAGAAGCACCGTGCATGGTGCAATCACCTCATCTGCGGAGAAAAGTGGGAATGAGGAGCGGAGATGATAGGCAAAGTGTCTTTGAACTCCGTTCGTGCAACATTCTCAGAAAATCAACTTCAATTTCAGGCCTCTTCAACATGCACGTTAGAGTACTGCAAGAGAAATCCATAAGGGGCTTTTATAGAAAACATGGAGAGAGAATGCTCAGATGTTGGGAGCAAAATGTGAATGAGGAAAAGGGTAAATACCGCGATTTTCATGAAGATTCAGTCGAGCATTTGCTCAGAAAACGCATTGCAGTTTTTCTAACTCTGGGTGCATAGGGAAAGCTGAATCCATGGAAATCAAAACTGTTAGTTATAACAGAAGCACCGGGCATGGTGCAACCACCACATCTGCGGAACAAAGTGGGAATGAGGAGGGGAGTTGATAGGCAAAGAGTCTTTGAAATCCTTTCGTGAAACGTTCTCAGAAAAGCAACTTTAATTTCACATCTTTTCAACCTGCATGTTAGAGTACTGCAAGAGAAATCCATAATGGGCTTGTATAGAAAACGTGGAGAGAGAATGCTCAGATGTTGGGATCCTAGTGGGAATTAGGAAAACGGTAAATACCGTGAGTTTCCTGAGGATTCATTCGTGCATTTCCTCAGAAAACGCATTTCAGTTTTCCTACCACTGTGTGCATAGGGAAAGCTCAATCCATGGAAATCGAAACTGTTAGTTATAACAGAAGCACCGTGCATGGTGCAACCACCACATCTGCGGAGCAAAGTGGGAATGAGGAGGGGCGATTGTAGGCAAAGTGCCTTTGAAATCCATTCGTGAAACATTCTCAAAAAGCAACTTCAATTTCAGGCCTTTTCAACCTGCACGTTAGAGTACTGCAAGAGCAATCCATAAGGGGCTTGTATAGAAAACGTGGAGAGAGAATGCACAGATGTTGGGAGCAAAGTGTGAACCAGGAAAAGAGTAAATACCACGATTTTCATGAAGTTTCAGTCGTGCATTTGCTCAGAAAACGCATTTCAGTTTTCCTAACACTGCGTGCATAGGGCAGCTCAATCCATGGAAATCGAAACTGTTATAACAGAAGCACCGAGCATGGTGCAACCACCACATCTGCGGAGCAAATTGGAAATGAGGAGGGGAGATGATAGGCAAGGTGTCTTTGAAATCCATTCGTGAAAAGTTTAGTGGAGCAACTTTATTTTCAGGTGTTTTCAACATGCACGTTAGAGTACTGCAAGAGCAATCCATAAGGAGCTTGTATAGAAAACGTGAAGAGCGAATGCTCAGATGTTTGGAGCAAAGTGGGAACGAGGAAAAGAGTAAATACCGCGAATTTCATGAAGTTTCAGGCGTGCATTTGCTCAGAAAACACATTTCAGTTTTCCTGACACTGCGAGCATACAGAAAGCTCAATTCATGGAAATCGAAACTGTTAGATATAACAGAATCACCGTGCATGGTGCAATCACCACATCTGCGGAGCAAATTGGGAATGAGGAGGGGAGATGATAGGCAAAGTTTCATTGAAATCCACTCGTGAGTCTTACTCAGAAAAGCAATTTCAATTTCCGGGCTTTTCAACTTGCCCGTTAGAGTGCTGCAAGAGCAATACGTAAGGGGCTTGTATGGAAAACGTGTAGAGCGAATGCTCAATGTTGAGAGCAAAGTGGGAACGAGGAAAAGAGTAAATACCGCGAGTTTCATGAAGATTCAATCGTGCATTTGCTCAGAAAACGCATTTCAGTTTTCCTAACATTGCGTGCGTAGGGAAAGCTCAATGCATGGAAATCGAAACTATTAGTTATAACAGAAACACCGTGCATGGTGCATCCACCACATCTGGGGATCAAAGTGGGAATGAGGAGGGAAGATGATAGGCAAAGTTTAATTGAAATGCACTCCTGAAACTTACCAAAAAAGCAACTTCAATTTCAGGGCATTTCAACCTGCAAGTTACAGTACTGCAAGAGAAATACATAAGGGGCTTGTATGGAAAACGTGGAGAGAGAATGCTCAGATGTTGGGAGCAATGTGGGAACGAGGAGAACAGTAATTTCCGCGATTTTCATGAAGATTAAGTCGTGCATTTTCTCAGAAAACGCGTTTCAGTTTTCCTAACACTGGGGAAAGCTCAATCCATGGAAATCGAAACTGTTCGTTATAACAGAAGCACCGTGCATGGCGCAACCACCACATCTGCGTCCCAAAGTGGGAATGAGGAGGGGAGATGATAGGCAAAGTGTCTTTGAAATCCATTCTTGAAACGTTCTAAGAAAATCAACTTCAATTTCAGGCCTTTTCAACCTGCACGTTAGAGTACTGCAAGAGCGCTATATAAGGGTCTTGTATAGAAAACTTGAAGAGAGAATGTTCAGATGTTGGGAGCAAAGTTGGAACGAGGAAAAGAATAAATTCCGCGATTTTCATGAAGATTCAGTCGTGCATTTACTCAGAAAACGCAGTTCAGTTTTCCTTACACTGCGTGCATACAGAATGCTCAATCCATGGAAATCGAAACTGTTAGTTATAAGAGAAGCACCGTGCATGGCGCAACCATCACATCTGCGGTGCAAAGTGCGAATGAGAAGTGGAGATGATAGGCAAAGTGTCTCTGAAAGCCATTCGTGAAACTCTCTCAGAAAAGTAACTTCATTTTCAGGCCTTTTCAGTCTGCACGTTAGAGTACTGCAAGAGCAATCCATAAGGAGCTTGTATAGAAAACGTGGAGAGAGAATGCTCAGATGTTGGGAGCTAATTGGAACGAGGCAAAGAGTAAACACCGCGATTTTCATGAAGATTGAGTCGTGCATTTGCTCAGAAAACGCGTTTCAGTTTTGTAAACACTGTGTGCATATGGAATGCTCAATCCATGGAAATCGAAACTGTTAGTTATAACAGAAGCACCATGCATGGTGCAACCACCACATCTGCAGAGCCTACTGTAACGTGCAGGTTGAAAATTACTGCAAGAGAAATACATAAGCGGCTGGTATAGACAACGTGGAGAAAGGATGCACAGATGTTGGGAGCAAAGTGGGATTGAGGAACACAGTAAATACCGCGATTTTCATGAAGATTCCGTCGTGGATTTACTCGGAAAACGTAGTTCAGTTTTCATAACACTGCGTGCCTAGGGAAAGCTCAATCCATGGAAATCGAAACTGTTAGTTTTAACAGAAGCACTGTGCATGGTGCAACCACCACATCTGCGGAGCAAAGTGGGAAATAGGAGGGGAGATGATAGGCAAAGTGTCTTTGAAATCCATTCGTGAAACGTTCTCAAAAAAGCAACTTAAATTTCAGGCATTTTCAACCTGCACGTTAGAGTACTGCAAGAGCACTCCATAAGGGGCTTGTATAGAAAATGTAAGAGAACATACTCAGATGTTGGGAACAATTTCTGAACGATGAAAAGAGTTAATACCACGATTTTCATGAAGTTTCAGTCGTGCGTTTACTCAGAAAACGCAGTTCAGTTTTCCTAACACTGCGTGCATAGGGAAAGCTCAATCCATGGAAATCGAAACTGTTAGTTATAACAGAAGCACCGTGCGTGGTGCAACAAACACATCTGCGGAGCAAAGTGGGAATGAGGAGGGGAGTTGATAGGCAAAGTGTCTTTGAAATTCATTCGTGAAACGTTCTCAGAAAAGGAATTTAAATTTCAGGCCTTTTCAACCTCCACGTTAGAGTACTGGAAGAGCAATCCATAAGGGGCTTGTATAGAAAACGTGGAGAGAGAAAGCTCAGATGTTGGGAGCAAAGTGTGAATGAGGAAAAGAGTAAATACCGTGATTTTCATGAAGATTCAGTCGTGCATTTGCTCAGAAAACGCGTTTCAGTTTTCTAAACACTGTGTGCCTAGGGAAAGCTCAATCCATGGAAATCGAAACTGTTAGTTATAACAGAAGCACCATGCATGGTGCAACCAACACATCTGTGGAGCAAAGTGGGAATGAGGAGGGGAGTTGATAGGCAATCTGTCTTTGAAATCCTTTCGTGAAACGTTCTCAGAAAAGCAACTTTAATTTCAGGCCTTTTCAACCTGCACGTCAGAGTACTGCAAGTGCACTCCATAAGGAGCTTGAATAGAAAACGTGAAGAGAGAATGCTCAGATGTTGGCAGCAAAGTGGGAACGAGGAAAAGAGTAAATACCGCAATTTTCATGAAGATTCAGTCGTGCATTTTCTCAGAAAACGCAGTTCAGTTTTCCTAAAACTGCGTGCATACGGAATGCTCAATCCATGAAAATCGCAACTGCTAGTTATAAGAGATGCACCGTGCATGGTGCAGCCACCACATCTGCAGAGCCTACTGTAACGTGCAGGTTGAAAATTACTGCAAGAGCAATACATAAGGGGCTGGTATAGACAACGTGGAGAAAGGATGCTCAGATGTTGGGAGCAAAGTGGGAACGAGGAAAACAGTAAATACCACGATTTTCATGAAGAGTCATTCGTGCATTTGCTCAGAAAACGCGTTTAAGTTTTCTAAACACTGTGTGCATAGGGAAAGCTCAATCCATGGAAATGGAAACTGTTAGTTATAACAGAAGCACCGTGTGTGGTGCAACCACCACATCTGTGGAGCAAAGTGGGAATGAGGAGGGGAGATGATAGGCAAAGTGTCTTTGAACTCCGTTCGTGAAACATTCTCAGAAAATCAACTTCAATTTCAGGCCTTTTCAACATGCACGTTAGAGCACTGCAAGAGCAATCCATAAGGGGCTTGTATAGAAAACCTGGAGAGAGAATGCTCAGATGTTGGGAGCAAAGTGTGAACGAGGAAAACTGTAAATACCACGATTTTCATGAAGATTCAGTCGTGCATTTACTCAGAAAACGCATTTCAATTTTTCTAACACTGTGTGCATAGGGAAAGCTCAATCCATGGAAATCGAAACTGTTAGTTATAACACATGCACCGTGCATGGTGCAACCACCACATCTGCGGAGCAAAGTGGGAATGAGGAGGGGAGATGATAGGCAAAGTGTCTTTGAAATCCTTTCGTGAAACTTTCTCAGAAAAGCAACTTTAATTCCAGGCCTTTTCAACCTGCACATTAGAGTACTGCAAGTGCACTCCATAAGGAGCTTGATTAGAAAACGGGAAGAGGGAATTCTCAGATGTTGGGAGCAAAGTGGGAACGAGGAAAAGAGTAAATACCGCGATTTTCCTGAAGATTCAGTCGTACATTTACTCAGATAACGCAGTTCAGTTTTCTGAAACTGCGTGCATACGGAATGCTCAATCCATGAAAATCGCAACTGCTAGTTATAACAGATGCACCGTGCATGGTGCAGCCACCACATCTGCAGAGCCTACTGTAACGTGCAGGTTGAAAAGTACTGCAAGAGCAATACATAAGGGGCTCGTATAGACAACGTGGAGAAAGGATGCTCAGATGTTGGGAGCAAAGAGGGAACGAGGAAAAGAGTAAATACTGCGATTTTCATGAAGATTCCGTCGTGCATTTACTCAGAAAACCTAGTTCAGTTTTCATAACACTGCGTGCATAGGGAAAGCTCAGTCCATGGAAATCGAAACTGTTAGTTGTAACAGATGCACCATGCATGGTGTAACCAACACATCTGCGGAGCAAAGTGGAAATGAGGAGGGGAGATGATAGGCAAAGTGTCTTTGAAATCCGTTCGTGAAATATTCTCAGAAAAGCAACTTTAATTTCAGGCCTTTTCAACCTGTACGTTAGAGTACTGCAAGAGCACTCCATAAGGAGATTGAATAGAAAACGTGAAGAGAGAATGCTCAGATGTTGGGAGCAAAGTGGGAACGAGGAAAAGAGTAAATACCGCTATTTTTATGAAGATTCAGTCGTGCATTTACTCAGATAACGCAGTTCAGTTTTCCTAAACCTGCGTGCATACGGAATGCTCAATCCATGAAAATTGCAATTGCTAGTTATAACAGATACACCGTGCATGGTGCAGTCACAACATCTGCAGAGCCTAATGTAACCGCAGGTTGAAAAGTACTGCAAGAGCAATACATAAGGGGCTGGTATAGACAACGTGGAGAAAGGATGCTGAGATGTTGGGAGCAAAGTGGGAACGAGGAAAAGAGTAAATACCGCGATTTTCATGAAGATTCAGTTGTGCATTTACTCAGAAAACGCAGATCAGTTTTCCTAACACTGCGTGCATACAGAATGCTCAATCCATGGAAATCGAAACTGTTAGTTATAACAGAAGCACCGTGCATGGCGCAACCACCACATCTGCGGCGCAAAGTGGGAATGAGGAGGGGAGATGATAGGCAAAGTGTCTTTGAAAGCCATTCGTGAAACTCTCTCAGAAAAGTAACTTCATTTTCAGGCCTTTTCAGCCTGCACGTTAGAGTACTGCAAGAGCAATCCATAAGGGGCTTGTATACAAAACGTGGAGAGAGAATGCTCAGATGTTGGGATCAAAGTGGGATTGAGGAAAAGAGGAAATACCACGATTTTCATGAAGATTAAGACGTGCATTTGCTCAGATAATTCGTTTCAGTTTTCCTACCACTCTGTGCATAGTGAAAGCTCAATTCATGGAAATCTAAACTGTTAGTTATAACAGAAGCACTGTGCATGGTGCAACCACCACATCTGAGGAGGAAAGTGAGAATGAGTAGGGAAGATGATAGGCAAAGTGTCTTTGAACTCCGTTTATGAAACATTCTCAGAAAAGCAACTTCAATTTCAGGCCTTTTCAACCTGCACGTTAGAGGACTGCAAGAGCAATCCATAAGGGGCTTGTATAGAAAACGTGGAGAGATAATGCTCAGATGTTGGGAGCAAAGTGGGAACGAGGAAAAGTGTAAATACCGCGATTTTCATGAAGACTCAGTTGTGCATTTGCTCAGAACACGCGTTTCAATTTTCCTAACACTGCGTGTATAGAGAAAGCTCAATCCATGGAATTCGAAACTGTTAGTTATAACAGAAGCACCGTGCATGCTGCAACCACCACATCTGGGGAGCAAAGTGGGAATGAGGAGAGGAAATGATAAGCAAAGTGCCTTTGAAATCCATTTGTGAAACTCTCGCAGAAAAGAAACTTCAATTTCAGGCCTTTTCAACCTGCACATTAGAGTACTGCAAGAGCAAACAATAAGGGGCTTGTATGCAAAACGTGGAGAAAGAATGCTCAGATGTTGGGAGCAAAGTGGAAACAAGGAAAAGAGTAAATACTGCGATTTTCATGAAGATTCAGTCGTGCATTTACTCAGAAAACGCAGTTCAGTTTTATAAACACTGCGAGCATAGGGAAAGCTCAATCCATGGAAATCGAAACTGTTAGTTATAACAGAAGCACCGTTCATGGTGCAAACACCTCATCTGGGGAGCAAAGTGGGAATGAGGAGTGGAGATTATAGGCAAAGTGTCTATGAAATCCATTCGTGAACTCTCTCAGAAAAGCAATTCATTTTCGGCCTTTTCAACTTGCACTTTAGCATTCTGCAAGAGGAATCCACAAGGGGCTTGTATAGAATACGTGGTGAGAGAATGCACAGATGTCGGGATCAAAGTGGGAATGAGGAAAAGAGTAAGTACCGCGATTTTCTTGAAGATTCAGACGTGCATTTGCTCAGAAAACACGTTTCAGTTTTCCTAACAGTGCATGTGTACGGAAAGCTCAATCCACGGAAATCGAAACTGTTAGTTATAACAGAAGCACTGTGCATGGTGCAACCACCACATCTGCGGAGCAAAGTCGGAATGAGTAGGGGAGATGATAGACAAAATGTCTTTGAAATCAATCTTTGAAACGTTCTCAGAAAAGCAACTTCAATTTCAGGCCTTTTCAACCTGCACGTTAGAGAACTGCAAGAGCAATCCATAAGGGGCTTGTATAGAAAATGTGAGAGAGAAATCTGAGATGTTGGGAGCAAAGTGGGAACGAGGAAAAGAGTAAATTCCATGAATTTCATGAAGTTTCAGTCGTGCATTTACTCAGAAAACGCAGTTCAGTTTTCCTCACACTGCGTGCACACAGAATGCTCAATCCATGGAAATCAAAACTGTTAGTTATAGCAGAAGCACCGTGCATGGTGCGACCACCACATCTGTGGAGCAAAGTGGGAATGAGGAGAGGAGATGATAGGCAAAATGTCTTTGAAATCCATTCGTGAAACTTTCTCAGAAAAGCAACTTCAGTTTCAGGCCTTTTCGACCTGCACGTTAGAGTACTGCAAGAGCACTCCATAAGGGGCTTGTTAAGAAAACGTGGAGAGAGAATGCTCAGATGTTGGGAGTAAAGTGGGAACGAAGAAAACAGTAAATACCACGATTTTCATGAAGACTGAGTCGTGCATTTGCTCAGAAAACCCGTTTCAATTTTCCTAACACTGCGTGTATAGGGAAAGCTCAATCCATGGAAAATGAAACTGTTAGTTATAACAGAAGAACCATGCATGGTGCAACCACCACATCTGTGGAGCAAAGTGGGAATGAGGAGGGGAGATGATAGACAAAGTGCCTTGAAATTCATTCGTGAAACGTTCTCAGAACAGCAACTTGAATTTCAGGCATTTTCAATCTGCATGTTAGAGAACTGCAAGAACAATCCTTAAGGGGCTTGTATACAAAACGTGGAGCGAGAATGCTCAGATGTTGGGAGCAAAGTGGGAAGAAAGAAAGCAGTAAATCCCGTGAGTTTCATGAAGATTCATTCGTGCATTTCCTCAAAAACGCGTTTCAGTTTTCCTACAACTGTGTGCATAGGGAAAGCTCAATCCATGGAAATCGAAACTGTTAGTTATAACAGAATCACCGTGCATGGTGCAACCACCACATCTGTGGAGCAAAGTGCGAATGAGGAGGGCAGATGATAGGCCAAATATCTTTGAAATCAATTCGTGATACGTACTCAGAAAACCAACTTCAATTTAGGCTTTTTCAACGTGCACGTTAGAATATAAGGGGATGGTATAGAGACCGTGAAGAGAGAATGCTCAGATGTTTGGTGCAAGTTGGGAACGAGGAAAAGAGTAAATACCGCGATTTTCCTAAGATTCAGTCGTGCATTTGCTCAGAAAACCCGTTTCAGTTTTCCTAACACTGCGTGCATAGGGTAAGCTCAATCCATGAAATCGAAACTGTTAGTTATAACAGAAGCACCGTGCTTGGTGCAACCACCACATCAGCGGAGGAAAGTGGGAATGAGGAGGGGAGATGATAGGCAAAGTGTCTTTGAAATCCATTGATGAAACCTTCTTAGAAAAGCAACTTCAATTTCAGGGCTTTTCAACCTGCACGTTAGAGTACTGCAAGAGCACTCCATAAGGAGTTTTAATAAAAAACGTGAAGAGAGATGCTCAGATGTCGGGAGCAAATTTGGAACGATTAAAAGAGTAAAAACCGTGATTTTCATGAAGATTCACTCATGCATTTACTCAGAATACGCAGTTCAGTTTTCCTTACACTACGCGCATACGGAATGCTCAACCCATGGAAATCGAAATGGTTAGTTATAACAGATGTACCGTGCATGGTGCAGCCACCACATCTGCGGAGGAAAGTGGGATTGAGGAGGGGAGATGATAGGCAAAGTGTCTTTGAAATCCATTCGTTAAACGTTGTCAGAAAAGAACTTCAATTTCAGGCCTTTTCAACCCGCACGTTAGAGTACTGCTAGAGAAACCCATTAGGGGCTTGTATACAAAACGTGGAGAGAGAATGCTCAGATGTTGGGAGCAAAATGGGAACTAGGAAAACAGTAAATACCGTGAGTTTCATGAAGATTCATTCGTGCATTTCTTCAGAAAACGCGTTTCAGTTTTACTAACACTGCCTGCATAAGGAAAGTTCAATCCATGGAAATCGAAACTGTTAGTTATAAAAGAAGCACCGTGCATGGTGCAACCACCACATTTGCGGAGCAAAGTGAGAATGAGGAGGGGAGATGATAGGCAAAGTGTGTTTGAAATCCATTCGTGAAAGTATCTCAGAAAAGCAACTTAATTTTCAGGCCTTTTCAACCTGCATGTTAGAGTAGTGCAAGCGCAATCCTAAGGGGCTTGTATAGAAAACGTGCAGAAAGAATGCTCAGATGTTGGGAGCAAAGTTGGAACGAAGAAAAGTGTAAATACCGCGATTTTCATGAAGATTCAGTCGTGCTTTTGCTCAGAAAACACGTTTCAGTTTTCCTAACAGGGGTGCATATGGAACGCTGAATCCATGGAAATCGAAACTGTTAGTTATAACAGAAGCACCCTGCATGGTGCAACCACCACATCTGCAGAGCAAAGTGGGAATGACGAAGGGAGATGATAGGCAAAGTGTCTTTGAAATCCATTCGTGAAACATTCTCAGAAAGGCATCTTCAATTTTAGTCCTTTTCAACCTGCACGTTAGAGTACTGCAAGAGTAATATATAAAGGGCTTGTACAGAAAATGTGGAGAGAGAATGCTCAGATGTTGGGAGCAAAGTGGGAACAAGGAAATCAGTAAATCCCGTGAGTTTCATGAAGATTCATTCGTGCATTTGCTCAGAAAACGCGTTTCAGTTTTCCTACCACTGTGTGCATAGGGAAAGCTCAATCCATAAAATCGAAACTGTTAGTTATAACAGAATCACCGTGCATGGTGCAACCACCATATCTGCGGAGCAAAGTGGGAATGAGGAGGGGAGATGATAGGTAAAATGTCTTTGAAATCCATTCGTGAAACATTCTCAGAAAAGCAACTTCAATTTCGGGTTTTCAACCGGCACGTTAGAGTACTGCAAGAGCACTCCATAAGGGGCTTGTAGAGAAAACGTGAAGAGAAAATGCTCATATGTTGGGAGCAAAGTGGGAACGAGGAAATGAGTAAATACCGCTTTTTCCTGAAGATTCAGTCGTGCATTTCCTCAGAAAACGCAGTTCAGTTATACTAACACTGCGTGCATAGGGAAAGCTCAATCCATGGAAATCGAAACAGTTAGTTATAACAGAAGCACCATGCATGGTGCAGCCACCACATCTGTGGCACAAAGTGGGATTGAGGAGCGGAGATGATAAGCAAAGTGTCTTTGAAATCCATTCGTGAATCTCTCTCTGAGAAGCAACTTCATTTTCAGGTCTTTTTACCCTGCACGTTAGAGTACTACAAGAGCAATTCATAAAGGGCTTGTATAGAAAACGTGGAGAGAGAATGCTCAGATGTTGGAAGCAAAGTGGGAACGAGGAAAAGAGTAAATTCCGTGATTTTCATGAAGATTCAGTCGTGCTTTAGCTCAGAAAACGCGTTTCAGTTTTCCTAACAATGCGTGAATAGTGAAAGCTTAATCCAAGGAAATCGAAACTGTTAGTTATAACAGAAGCACCGTGCATGGTGCAACCACCACATCTGCGGAGCAAAGTGGGAATGAGGAGGGGAGATGATAGGCAAAGTGTCTTTGAAATCATTTCGTGAAACGTTCTCAGAAAATGAACTTCAATTTCAGGCCATTTCAACCTGCACGTTAGAGTACTGCAAGAGAAATCCATAAGGGGCTTGTATAGAAAACGTGGAGAGAGGATGTTCAGATGTTGGGATCAAAATGTGAATGAGGAACAGAGTAAATTCCGCGATTTTCATGAAGATTCAGTCGTGCATTTGCTCAGAAAACTCATTTCCGTTTTCCTAACACTGCGTGCTTAGGGAAAGCTCAATCCATGGAAATCGAAACTGTTAGTTATAACAGACGCACCGTGCATGGTGCAACCTCTACATCTGCGGAGCAAAGTGAGAATGAGGGGAGATGATAGCTAAAGTGTCTTTGAAATCCATTCGTCAAACGTTCTCAGAAAAGCAACTTCAATTTCAGGACTTTTCAACCTGCCCGTTAGAGTACTGCAAGAGAAATCCATAAAGGGCTTGTATAGAAAACGTGGAGAGAGAATGATGAGATGTTGGGAGCAAAGTGTGAACGAGGAAAAGTGTAAATACCGCGATTTTCATGAAGATTCAGTCGTGCATTTGCTCAGAAAACGCATTTCAGTTTTCTTAAAACTGTGTACATAGGGAACACTCAATCCATGGAAATCGAAACTGTTAGTTATAACAGAAGCACCGTGCATGGTGCAACCTCCACATCTGCGGAGAATAGTGGGAATGAGAGGGGAGATGATAGGCAAAGTGTCTTTGAAATCCATTCGTGAAACGTTCTCAGAAAAGCGACTTCAATTTCAGGTCCTTTAAACCTACACGTTAGAGTACTGCAAGAGAATTCCATAAGGGGCTTGTATAGAAAACGTAGAGAGAGAATGCTCAGATATTGGGAGCAAATGTGAACGAGGAAAAGAGTAAATACCGCGATTTTCATGAAGATTCATTGGTGCATTTGCATAGAAAACACATTTCGGTTTTCCTAACACTGCCTGCATAGGGAAAGATCAATCCATGGAAATCTTAACTGTTAGTTATTACAGAAGCACAGTGCATGGTGCAACCACCACATCTGAGAAACAAAGTGGGAATGAGGAGGTGAGATGACAGGCAAGTGTCTTTGAAATCCATTCGTGGAACGTTCTCAGAAAATCAACTTCAATTTCAGGCCTTTTCAACCTGCACGTTAGAGTACTACAAGAGCAGTCCATAATGAGCTTGTATAGAAAACGTGGAGAGAGTATGCTCAGATGTTGGGAGAAAAGTGTGAACGAGGAAAAGAGTAAATACCGCAATTTTCATGAAGATTCAGTTGTGTATTTGCTCAGAAAACGCATTTCCGTTTTCCTAACTGTGCTTGCTTATGGATAGCTCAATCAATGGAAATCGAAACTGTTAGTTATAACAGACGCACCATGCATGGTGCAAACACCACATCTTCGGAGCAAAGTGGGAATGAGAAGGGGAGATGATAGGCAAAGTGTCTTTGAAATCCATTTGTGAAACGTTGTCAGAAAAGCAACTTAAATTTCAGGCCTTTTCAACCAGCACGTTAAAGTACTGCAAGAGCAATCCATAAGGGGTTGTATAGAAAACGTGGAGAGAGAATGCTCAGATGTTGGGAGCAAAGTGGGAACGAGGAAAAGAGTAAATACCGCGATTTTCATGAAGATTCAGTCCTGCATTTCCTCAGAAAACGCATTTCAGTTTTCCTAACACTGCGTGCCCATGGAAAGCTCAATCCATGGAAAACTTAACTGTTAGTTATAACAGAAGCACTGTGCGTGGTGCATCCACCACATCTGCGGAACAAAGTGGGAATGAGGAGGGGAGAAGATAGGCAAAGTGTCTTTGAAATCCATTCGTGAAACTTTCTCAAAAAGCAACTTCAATTTCAGGCCTTTTCAACCTGCACGTTAGAGTACTGCAAGAACAATCATTAAGGGGCTTGTATAGTAAACGTGGAGAGAGAATGCTCAGATGGTGGGAGCAAAGTGTGAACGAGGAAAAGGGTAAATACCGCGATTTTCATGAAGACTCATTCATGCATTTGCTCAGAAAACGCATTTCAGTTTTCCTAACACTGCGTGCATAGGGAAAGCTCAATCCATGGAAATCGAAACTGTTAGTTATAACAGACGCACCGTGCATGGTGCAACCACCACATCTGCGGAGCAAAGTAGGAATGAGGAGGGGAGATGATAGGCAAAGTGTCTTTGAAATCCATTCGTGAAACGTTCTCAGAAAAGCAACTTCAATTTCAGGTCCTTTAAACCTGCACGTTAGAGTACTGCAAGAGCATTCCATAAGGGGCTTGTATAGAAAACGTAGAGGAGAATGCTCAGTTGTTGGGAGCAAAGTGTGAACGAGGAAAAGAGTAAATACCGCGATTTTCATGAAGATACAGTGGTGCATTTGCTCAGAAAACGCATTTCGGTTTTCCTAACACTGCCTGCATAGGGAAAGATCAATCCATGGAAATCGAAACTGTTACTTATTACAGAAGCACTCTGCATGGTGCAACCACCACATCTGCAGAGCAAAGTGGGAATGAGGAGGGGAGATGATAGGCAAAGTGTCTTTGAAATCCATTCGTGAAACGTTCTCAGAAAAGCAACTTCAATTTCAGGCCTTTTTAACCTGCACATTAGAGTACTGCAAGAGCAATCCATAAGGGGCTTGTATAGAAAACGTGGAGCGAGAATGCTCAGATGTTGGGAGCAAATTGTGAACAAGGAATAGTGTAAATATCGCGATTTTCATGAAGATTCAGTCGTGCATTTGCTCAGAAAACGCATTTAAGTTTTCCTAACTCTGCGTGAATAGTGAAAGCTCAATCCATGGAAATCGAAACTGTTAGTTATAACAGAAGCACCCTGTATGGTGCAACGACCACATCTGCGGCGCAAAGTGGGAATGAGGAGGGGAGATGATAGGCAAAGTGCCTTTGAAATCCATTCGTGAAACATTCTCAGAAAAGCAACTTCAATTTCAGGCCTTTTCAACCTGCACATTAGAGTACTGCAAGAGCAATCCATAAGGGGCTTGTATAGAAAACGTGGCGAGAGAATGCTCAGATGTTGGGAGAAAAGTGTGAACGAGGAAAAGTGTAAACACCATGATTTTCATGAAGATTCAGTGGTGCATTTGCTCAGAAAACGCATTTCAGTGTTCCTAACACTGCCTGCATAGGGAAAGATCAATCCATGGAAATCTTAACTGTTAGTTATTACAGAAGCACTTTGCATGGTTCAACCACCACATCTGCGGAGCAAAGTGGGAATGAGGAGGGGAGATGATAGGCAAAGTGTCTTTGAAATCCATTCGTGGAATGTTCTCTGAAAATCAACTTCAATTTCAAGCCTTTTCAACCTGCACGTTAGAGTACTGCAAGAACAATCCATAAGGGGCTTGTATAGAAAACGTGTAGAGAGAATGCTCAGATGTTGGGAGCAAAGTGTGAACGAGGAAAAGTATAAATACTTCGATTTTCATGAAGATTCAGTCGTGCATTTGCTCAGAAAACGCATTTCAGTTTTCCTAACAATGCGTGAATAGTGAAAGCTTAATCCATGGAAATCGAAACTGTTAGTTATAACAGAAGCACCGTGCATGGTGCAACCACCACATCTGCGGAGCGAAGTGGGAATGAGGACGGGAGATGATAGGCAAAGTGTCTTTGAAATCCATTCGTGAAACGTTCTCAGAAAATGAACTTCAATTTCAGGCCTTTTCAACCTGCACGTTAGAGTACTGCAAGAGAAATCCATAAGGGGCTTGTATAGAAAACGTGGAGAGAGGATGCTCAGATGTTGGGATCAAAATGTGAATGAGGAACAGAGTAAATTCCGCGATTTTCATGAAGATTCAGTCGTGCATTTGCTCAGAAAACTCATTTCCGTTTTCCTAACACTGCGTGCTTAGGGAAAGCTCAATCCATGGAAATCGAAACTGTTAGTTATAACAGACGCACCGTGCATGGTGCAACCTCTACATCTGCGGAGCAAAGTGAGAATGAGGGGAGATGATAGCTAAAGTGTCTTTGAAATCCATTCGTCAAACGTTCTCAGAAAAGCAACTTCAATTTCAGGACTTTTCAACCTGCCCGTTAGAGTACTGCAAGAGAAATCCATAAAGGGCTTGTATAGAAAACGTGGAGAGAGAATGATGAGATGTTGGGAGCAAAGTGTGAACGAGGAAAAGTGTAAATACCGCGATTTTCATGAAGATTCAGTCGTGCATTTGCTCAGAAAACGCATTTCAGTTTTCTTAAAACTGCGTACATAGGGAACACTCAATCCATGGAAATCGAAACTGTTAGTTATAACAGAAGCACCGTGCATGGTGTAACCTCCACATCTGCGGAGAATAGTGGGAATGAGAGGGGAGATGATAGGCAAAGTGTCTTTGAAATCCATTCGTGAAACGTTCTCAGAAAAGCGACTTCAATTTCAGGTCCTTTAAACCTACACGTTAGAGTACTGCAAGAGAATTCCATAAGGGGCTTGTATAGAAAACGTAGAGAGAGAATGCTCAGATATTGGGAGCAAATGTGAACGAGGAAAAGAGTAAATACCGCGATTTTCATGAAGATTCATTGGTGCATTTGCATAGAAAACACATTTCGGTTTTCCTAACACTGCCTGCATAGGGAAAGATCAATCCATGGAAATCTTAACTGTTAGTTATTACAGAAGCACAGTGCATGGTGCAACCACCACATCTGAGAAACAAAGTGGGAATGAGGAGGTGAGATGACAGGCAAGTGTCTTTGAAATCCATTCGTGGAACGTTCTCAGAAAATCAACTTCAATTTCAGGCCTTTTCAACCTGCACGTTAGAGTACTACAAGAGCAATCCATTATGAGCTTGTATAGAAAACGTGGAGAGAGTATGCTCAGATGTTGGGAGAAAAGTGTGAACGAGGAAAAGAGTAAATACCGCAATTTTCATGAAGATTCAGTTGTGTATTTGTTCAGAAAACGCATTTCCGTTTTCCTAACTGTGCTTGCTTATGGATAGCTCAATCAATGGAAATCGAAACTGTTAGTTATAACAGACGCACCATGCATGGTGCAAACACCACATCTTCGGAGCAAAGTGGGAATGAGAAGGGGAGATGATAGGCAAAGTGTCTTTGAAATCCATTTGTGAAACGTTGTCAGAAAAGCAACTTAAATTTCAGGCCTTTTCAACCAGCACGTTAAAGTACTGCAAGAGCAATCCATAAGGGGTTGTATAGAAAACGTGGAGAGAGAATGCGCAGATGTTGGGAGTAAAGTGGGAATGAGGAAAAGAGTAAATACCGCGATTTTCATGAAGATTCAGTCCTGCATTTCCTCAGAAAACGCATTTCAGTTTTCCTAACACTGCGTGCCCATGGAATGCTCAATCCATGGAAAAATTAACTGTTAGTTATAACAGAAGCACTGTGCGTGGTGCAACCACCACATCTGCGGAACAAAGTGGGAACGAGGAGGGGAGAAGATAGGCAAAGTGTCTTTGAAATCCATTCGTGAAACTTTCTCAAAAAGCAACTTCAATTTCAGGCCTTTTCAACCTGCACGTTAGAGTACTGCAAGAACAATCATTAAGGGGCTTGTATAGTAAACGTGGAGAGAGAATGCTCAGATGGTGGGAGCAAAGTGTGAACGAGGAAAAGGGTAAATACCGCGATTTTCATGAAGACTCATTCATGCATTTGCTCAGAAAACGCATTTCAGTTTTCCTAACACTGCGTGCATAGGGAAAGCTCAATCCATGGAAATCGAAACTGTTAGTTATAACAGACGCACCGTGCATGGTGCAACCACCACATCTGCGGAGAAAAGTAGGAATGAGGAGGGGAGATGATAGGCAAAGTGTCTTTGAAATCCATTCGTGAAACGTTCTCAGAGAAGCAACTTCAATTTCAGGTCCTTTAAACCTGCACGTTAGAGTACTGCAAGAGCATTCCATAAGGGGCTTGTATAGAAAACGTAGAGGAGAATGCTCAGATGTTGGGAGCAAAGTGTGAACGAGGAAAAGAGTAAATACCGCGATTTTCATGAAGATTCAGTGGTGCATTTGCTCAGAAAACGCATTTCGGTTTTCCTAACACTGCCTGCATAGGGAAAGATCAATCCATGCGAAATCTTAACTGTTACTTATTACAGAAGCACTCTGCATGGTGCAACCACCACATCTGCAGAGCAAAGTGGGAATGAGGAGGGGAGATGATAGGCAAAGTGTCTTTGAAATCCATTCGTGAAACGTTCTCAGAAAATGAATTTCAATTTCAGGCCTTTTCAACCTGCACGTTAGAGTACTGCAAGAGAAATCCATAAGGGGCTTGTATAGAAAACGTGGAGCGAGTATGCTTAGATGTTGGGAGCAAAGTGTGAACGAGGAAAAGAGTAAATACCGTGATTTTCATGAAGATTCAGTTGTGCATTTGCTCAGAAAACGCATTTCCGTTTCCTAACAGTGCGTGCTTATGGAAAGCTCAATCCATGGAAATCGAAACTGTTAGTTATAACAGACGCACCATGCATGGTGCAAACACCACATCTTCGGAGCAAAGTGGGAATGAGAAGGGGAGATGATAGGCAAAGTGTCTTTGAAATCCATTCGTGAAACGTTCTCAGAAAAGCAACTTCAATTTCAGGCCTTTTCAACCTGCACGTTAGAGTACTGCAAGAGCAATCCATAAGGGGTTGTATAGAAAACGTGGAGAGAGAATGCTCAGATGTTGGGAGCAAAGTGGGAACTAGGAAAAGAGTAAATACCGCGATTTTCATGAAGATTCAGTGGTGCATTTTCTCAGAAAACGCATTTCAGTTTTCCTAACACTGCGTGCACATGGAAAGCTCAATCCATGGAAATCTTAACTGTTAGTTATAACAGAAGCACTGTGCGTGGTGCAACCACCACATCTGCGGAACAAAGTGGGAATGAGGAGGGGAGAAGATAGGCAAAGTGTCTTTGAAATCCATTCGTGAAACTTTCTCAAAAAGCAACTTCAATTTCAGGCCTTTTCAACCTGCACGTTAGAGTACTGCAAGAGCATTCCATAAGGGGCTTGTATAGAAAACGTAGAGGAGAATGCTCAGATGTTGGGAGCAAAGTGTGAACGAGGAAAAGAGTAAATACCGCGATTTTCATGAAGATTCAGTGGTGCATTTGCTCAGAAAACGCATTTCGGTTTTCCTAACACTGCCTGCATAGAGAAAGATCAAACGATGGAAATTGAATCTGTTAGTTATTACAGAAGCACCGTGCATGGTGCAACCACCATATCTGCGGAACAAAGTGGGAATGAGGAGGGGAGAAGATAGGCAAAGTGTCTTTGAAATCCATTCGTGAAACGTTCTCAGAAAAGCAATTTAAATTTCAGGCCTTTTCAACCTGCAAGTTAGAGTACTGCAAGAGCAATCCATAAGGTGCTTGTATAGAAAACGTAGAGAGAGAATGCTCAGATGTAGGGAGCAAAGTGTGAACGAGGAAAAGAGTAAGTAAAGCGATTTTCATGAAGATTCAGTCGTGCATTTGCTCAGAAAACGCATTTCCGTTTTCCTAACACTGGGTGCATAGGGAAAGCTCAATCCATGGAAATCGAAACTGTTAGTTATAACAGACGCACCGTGCATGGTGCAACCACCATATCTGTGGAGCAAAGTGGGAATGAGGAGGGGAGAAGATAGGCAAAGTGTCTTTGAAATCCATTCGTGGAACGTTCTCAGAAAATCAACTTCAATTTCAGGCCTTTTCAACCTGCACGTTAGAGTACTGCAAGAGCAATCCATAATGGGCTTGTATAGAAAACGTGGAGAGAGAATGGTCAGATGTTGGGACTAAAGTGGGAACGAGGAACAGAGGAAATAGCGCGATTTTCATGAAGATTCAGTGGTGCATTTGCTCAGAAAACGCATTTCGGTTTTCCTAACACTGCCTGCATAGAGAAAGATCAAACGACGGAAATTGAATCTGTTAGTTATTACAGAAGCACCGTGCATGGTGCAACCACCATATCTGCGGAACAATGTGGGAATGAGGAGGGGAGAAGATAGGCAAAGTGTCTTTGAAATCCATTCGGGAAACGTTCTCAGAAAAGCAATTTCAATTTCAGGCCTTTTCGCCTTGCACGTTAGAGTACTGCAAGAGCAATCCATAAGGTGCTTGTATAGAAAACGTAGAGAGAGAATGCTCAGATGTAGGGAGCAAAGTGTGAACGAGGAAAAGAGTAAGTAAAGCGATTTTCATGAAGATTCAGTCGTGCATTTGCTCAGAAAACGCATTTCCGTTTTCCTAACACTGCGTGCATATGCAAAGCTCAATCCATGGAAAACGAAACTGTTAGTTATAACAGAAGCACTGTGCATGGTGCAACCACCACATCTGCGGAGCAAAGTGGGAATGAGGAGAGCAGATGATAGAAAAGTGTCTTTGAAATCCATTCGTGAAACGTTCTCAGAAAAGCAACTTCAATTTCAGGCCTTTTCAACCTCCACGTTAGACTACTGCAAGAGCAATCCATAAGGCCTTGTATAGAAAACGTGGAGAGAGAATGCTCAGATGTTGGGAGAAAAGTGGGAACGAGGAAAAGAGTAAATACCGCGATTTTCATGAAGATTCAGTCGTGCATTTGCTCAGAAAACGCATTTCAGTATTCCTAACATGCGTGCATAGGGAAAGGTCAGTCCATGGAAATCGAAACTGTTAGTTACAAAAGAAGCACCGTGCATGGTCCAACCACCACATGTGCGGAGCAAAGTGGGAATGAGGAGAGGAGATGATAGGCAAAGAGTCTTTGAAATCCATTAGTGAAACCTTCTCAGAAAAGCAACTTCAATTTCAGGCCTTTTCAACATGCACGTTAGAGTACTGCAAGAGAAATCCATAAGGGGCTTGTATAGAAGACGTGGAGAGAGAGCGCTCAGATGTTGGGAGCAAAGTGGAAACGAGGTAAAGAGTAAATACCGCTATTTTCATGAAGATTCAGTCGTGCATTTGCTCAGAAAACGCATGTAATTTTTCCTAACACTGCATGCATAGGGAAAGCTCAATCCATGGAATTCGAAACTGTTAGTTATAACAGAGGGACCGGGCATAGTGCAAGCACCACATCTGCGGAGCAAAGTTGGAATGAGGAGGGGAGATGATAGGCAAAGTGTCCTTGAAATCCATTAGTGAAACGTTCTCAGAAGCAACTTCAATTTCAGGCCTTTTCAACCTGCACCTGCACGTTGGAGTACTGCAAGAGAAATCCATAAGGGGCTTGTGTACAAAACGTGGAGAGAGAATGCTCAGATGGTGGGAGCAAAGTGTGAACAGGGAAAAGAGTAAATACCGTGATTTTCATGAAGATTCAGTCGTGCATTTGCTCAGAAAACGCATTTCAGTTTTCCTAACACTGCGTGCATAGGGAAAGCTCAATCCATGGAAATCGAAACTGTTAGTTATAACAGAAGCACCGTGCATGGTGCAACCACCACATCTGCGGAGCAAAGTGGGAATGAGGAGGGGAGATGATGGGCAAAGTGTCTTTGAAGTTCATTCGTGAAACGTTCTCAATAAAGCAACTTCAATTTCAGGCCTTTTCACCTGCACTTTAGAGTACTGCAAGAGCAATCCATAAGGGGCTTGTATAGAAAATGTGGAGAGAGAATGCTCAGATGTTGGGAGAAAAGTGTGAACGAGGAAAAGTGTAAATACCGCAATTTTCATGAAGATTCAGTCGTGCATTTCCTGAGATAACGCATGTTATTTTTCCTAACACTGCGTGCATAGGGAAAGCTCAATCCATGGAAAACGAAACTGTTAGTTATAACAGAAGCACCGTGCATGGTGCAACCACCACATCTGCGGAGCAAAGTGGGAATGAGGAGAGCAGATGATAGGGAAAGTGTCTTTGAAATCCATTCATGAAACGTTCTCAGAAAAGCAACTTCAATTTCAGGCCTTTTCAACCTATACGTTAGAGAACTGCAAGAGCAATCCATAAGGGGCTTGTATACAAAACGTGGAGAGAGAATGCTCAGATGTTGGGAGAAAAGTGTGAACGAGGAAAAGAGTGAATACCGCGATATTCATGAAGATTCAGTCCTGCATTTGGTTAGAAAACGCATTTCAGTTTTCCAACCCTGAGTGCATAGGGAAAGCTCAATCCATGAAATCGAAACTGTTAGTTACAACAGAAGCACCGTGCATGGTGCAACCACCACATCTGCGGACCAAAGTGGGAATGAGGAGGGGAGATGATAGGCAAAGTGTCTTTGAAATCCATTCGTGAAACGTTCTCAGAAAAGCAACTTCAATTTCAGGGCTTTTCAACCTGCACGTTAGAGTTCTGCAAGAGAAATCCATAAGGGGCTTGTATAGAAAACGTGGAGAGAGAATGCTCAGATTTTGGGAGAAAAGTGTGAACGAGGAAAAGAGTAAATACCACGAATTTCATGAAGATTCAGTCGTGCATTTGCTCAGAAAACGCATTTAAGTTTTCCTAACACTGCGTGCTTCGGGAAAGCTCAATCCATGGAAAACGAAACTGTTAGTTATAACAGAAGCACCGTGCATGGTGCAACCACCACATCTGCGGAGCAAAGTGGGAAAGAGGAGGGGAGATGATAGCCAAAGTGTCTTTGAAATCCATTCGTGGAATGTTCTCAGAAAAGCAACTTCAATTTCAGGCCTTTTCAACATGCACGTTAGAGAACTGCAAGAGAAATCCATAAGGGGCTTGCATACACAACGTGTAGAGAGAATGCGCAGATGTTGGGAGCAAAGTGTGAACGAGGAGAAGAGTAAATACCGCGAATTTCATGAAAATTCAGTCGTTTATTTGCTCAGAAAACGCATTTCATTTTTCCAACCCTGAGTGCATAGGGAAAGCTCAATCCATGGAATTCGAAACTGTTAGTTATAACAGAAGCACCGTGCATGGTGCAACCACCACATCTGCGGAGCAAAGTGGGAATGAGGAGCGGAGATGATAGGCAAAGTGTCTTTGAAATAAATTCGTGAAACGTTCTCAGAAAAGCAACTTCGTTTCAGGGCTTTTCAACCTGCACGTTAGAGTACTGCAAGAGCAATCCATAAGGGGCTTGTATAGAAAACGTGGAGAGAGAATGCTCAGATGTTGGGAGCAAAGTGTGAACAAGGAAAAGAGTAAATACCGCGATTTTCATGAAGATTCAGTTGTGCATTTGCTCAGAAAACGCTTTTCAATTTTCCTAACACTGCGTGCATAGGGAAAGCTCAGTCCATGGAAATCGAAACTGATAGTTATAACAGAAGCACCGTGCATGGTGCAACCACCATATCTGCGGAGCAAAGTGGGAATGAGGAGGGGAGATGAAGGGAAAAGTGTCTTTGAAATCCATTCGTGAAACGTTCTCAAAAAAACAACTTCAATTTCAGGCATTTTCAACCTAACGATAGAGTACTGCAAGAGCAATCCATAAGGGGCTTGTATAGAAAACGTGGAGAGAGAATGCTCAGATGTTCGGGGAAAAGTGTGAAGGAGGAAAAGAGTAAATACCGAAACTTTCATGAAGATTCAGTCGTGCATTTGCTGAGAAAACGCATGTTATTTTTCCTAACACTGCTTGCATAGGGAAAGCTCAATTCATGGAAATCGAAACTGTTAGTTATAACAGAAGCACCGTGCATGGTGCAACCACCACTTCTGCGGAGCAAAGTGGGAATGAGGAGGGGAGATGATAGGCAAAGTGTCTTTGAAATCCATTCGTGAAACGTCCTCAGAAAAGCAACTTCAATTTCAGGCTTTTTCAACCTGCACGTTAGAGTACTGCAAGAGAAATCCATAAAGAGCTTGTATACAAAACGTGGAGAGAGAATGCTCAGATGTTGGGAGCAAAGTGTGAACGAGGAAAAGAGTAAATACCGCGATTTTCATGAAGATTCAGTCCTGCATTTGCTCAGAAAATGCATGTTATTTTTCCTAACACTGCGTGCATAGGGAAAGCTCAATCCATGGAAATCGAACCTGTTAGTTATAACAGGAGCACCGTTCATGGTGCAACCACCACATCTGCAGAGCAAAGTAGGAAAGAGGAGGGGAGATGATAAGCAAATTGTCTTTGAAATCCATTCGTGAAACGTTCTCAGAAAAGCAACTTCAATTTCAGGCTTTTTCAACCTGCACGTTAGAGTACTGCAAGAGAAATCCATAAGGGGCTTGCATACAAAACGTGGAGAGAGAATGCTAAGATGTTGGAAGCAAAGTGGGAACGAGGTAAAGAGTAAATAGCACAACTTTCATGAAGATTCAGTCGTGCATTTGGTGACAAAACGCATTTCAGTTTTCCTACCACTGCGTGCATCGGGAAAGCTCAGTACATGGAAATCGAAACTATTAGTTATAACAGAAGCACTGTGCATGGTGCAACCACCACATTTGCGGAATAAACTGGGAATGAGGAGGGGAGGTGACAGGCAAAGTGTCTTTGAAATCCATTCGTGAAACATTCTCAGAAAAGCAACTTCAATTTCAGGCTTTTTCAACCTGCACATTAGCTAACCGCAAGAGCAGTCCATAATGGGCTTGTATATAAAACGTGGAGAGAGAATGCTCAGATGTTGGGAGAAAAGTGGGAACGAGGAAAAGAGTGAATACCATGATTTTCATGAAGATTCAGTCGTGCATTTGGTTAGAAAACGCATTTCTGTTTTCCTAATACTGCATGCATAGGGAAAGCTCAATCCATGGAAATCGAAACTGTTAGTTATAACAGAATCACTGTGCATGGTGCAACCAGCACATCTGTGGAACAAAGTGGGAATGAGGACGGGAGATGATAGGCAAAGTGTTTTTGAAATCCATTCGTGAAACGTTCTCAGAATAGCAACTTAAATTTCAGGCCTTTTCAACCTGCACGTTAGAGAACTGCAAGAGCAATCCATAAGGGGCTTGTATAGAAAACGTGGAGAGAAAATGCTCAGATGTTGGGAGAAAAATGGGAACGAGGAAAAGAGAAAATACCGCGATTTTCATGAAGATTCAGTCGTGCATTTGCTCAGAAAACCCATTTCAGTTTTCCTAATACTGCGTGCATTGGAAAAACTCAATCCATGGAATTCGAAACTGTTAGTTATAACAGAAGCACCGTGCATGGTGCAACCACCACATCTGCGGAGCGAAGTGGGAATGAGGAGGGGAGATGAAGGGAAAAGTGTCTTTGAAATTCATTCGTGAAACGTTCTCAATAAAGGAACTTCAATTTCAGGCCTTTTCAACCTGCACGATACAGTACTGAAAGAGGAATCCATAAGAGTCTTGTATAGAAAACGTGGAGAGAGAATGCTCAGATGTTCATAGAAAAGTGTGAATGAGGGAAAGAGTAAATACCGCGATTTTCATGAAGATTCAGTCGTGCATTTGGTTAGAAAACGCATTTCTGTTTTCCTAACACTGCGTGCATCGGGAAAGCTCAGTACATGGAAATCGAAACTGTTAGTTATAACAGAAGCAGTGTGCATGGTGCAAGCACCACATTTGCGGAATAAGCTGGGAATGAGGAAGGGACATGATAGGCAAAGTGTCTTTGAAATCCATTCGTGAAACTTTCTCAGAAAAGCAACTTCAATTTCAGGCTTTTTCAACCTGCACGTTAGAGAACTGCAAGAGCAATGCATAAAGGACTTGTATAGAAAACGTGGAGAGAGAATGCTCAGATGTTGGGAGAAAAGTGTGAACGAGGAAAAGAGTGAATACCGCGATTTTCATGAAGATTCAGTCGTGCATTTGCAGAGAAAACGCATTTCAGTTTTCCTAACACTGCATGCATAGGGAAAGCTCAATCCATGGAAATCGAAACTGTTAGTTATAACAGAAGCAACGTGCATGGTGCAACCACCACATATGCGGAGCAACGTGGGAATGAGGAGCGGAGATGATAGGCAACGTGTCTTTGAAATCCATTCGTGAAACGTTCTCAGAATAGCAACTTCAATTTCAGGCCTTTTCAACCTGCACGTTAGAGAACTGCAAGAGAAATCCATAAGGGGCTTGTAGAGAAAACGTGGAGAGAGAATGCTCAGATGTGGGGAGAAAAGTGGGAACGAGGAAAAGAGTGAATACCGCGATTTTCATGAAGATTCAGTCGTGCATTTGCTCAGAAAACGCATGTAATTTTTCCTAAACACTGCATGCATAGGGAAAGATGAATCCATGGAATTCGAAACTGTTAGTTATAACAGAAGGACCGGGCATGGTGCAAGCACCACATGCGGAGCAAATTTGGAATGAGGAGGGGAAATGATAGGCAAAGTGTCCTTGAAATCCATTAGTGAAACGTTCTTAGAAAAGCAACTTCAATTTCAGGCCTTTTCAACATGCACGTTAGAGCACTGCAAGAGCAATCCATAAGGGGCTTGTATAGAAAACGTGGAGAGAGAATGCTCAGATGTTGGGAGAAAAGTGGGAACGAGGAAAAGAGTGAATACCGCGATTTTCATGAAGATTCAGTCGTGCATTTGCTGAGAAAACGCATTTCTGTTTTCCTAATACTGGGTGCATAGGGAAAGCTCAATCCATGGAAATCGAACCTGTTAGTTATAACAGAAGCACTGTGCATGGTGCAACCACCACATCTGCGGAGCAAAGTGGGAATGAAGAGGGGAGATGATAGGCAAAGTGTCTTTGAAATCCATTTGTGTAACGTTCTCAGAAAAGCAACCTCAATTTCAGGCCTTTTCAACCTGCACGTTAGAGAACTGCTAGAGCAATCCATAAGGGGCTTGAATAGAAAACGAGGAGAGAGAATGGTCAGATCTTGGGAGAAAAGTGGGAACGAGGAAAAGAGTAAATACCGCGATTTTCATGAAGATTCAGTCGTGCATTTGGTTAGAAAACGCATTTCTGTTTTCCTAATACTGCGTGCATAGGGAAAGCTCAATCCATGGAAATCGAAACTGTTAGTTATAACAGAAGCACCGTGCATGGTGCAACTACCACATCTGCCGAGCAAAGTGGGAATGAGGAGGGGAGATGATAGCAAAGTGTCTTTGAAATTCATTTGTGAAACGTTCTCAGAAAAGCAACTTCAATTTCAGGCCTTTTAAACGTGCACGTTAGAGTACTGCAAGAGCAATCCATAAGGGGCTTGTGTACAAAACGTGGAGAGAGAATGCTCAGATGCTGGGAGAAAAGTGGGAACGAGGAAAAGAGTAAATACCACGATTTTCATGGAGATTCAGTCGTACATTTGCTCAGAAAACCCATTTCAGTTTTCCTAACACTGCGTCCATAGGGAAAGCTCAATCCATGGAAATCGAAACTGTTAGTTATAACAGAAGCACTGTGCATGGTGCAACCAACACATCTGCGGAGCAAAGTGGGAATGAGGAGGGGAGATGATGGGCAAAATTGTCTTTGAAATCCATTCGTGAAACGTTCTCAGAAAAGCAACTTAAATTTCAGGCCTTTTCAACCTGCAGGTTAGAGAACTGCAAGAGCAATTCTTAAGGGGCTTGTATAGAAAACGTGGAGAGTGTATGCTCAGATGTTGGGAGAAAAGTGTGAACGAGGAAAAGAGTGAATACCGCGATTTTCATTAAGATTCAGTCGTGCATTTGCTGAAAAAACGCATATCTCTTTTCCTAACACTGCTTTCATAGGGAAAGCTCAATCCATGGAAATCGAAACTGTTATAACAGAAGCACCGTGCATGGTGCAACTACCACATCTGCGGAGCAAAGTGGGAATGAGGAGGGGAGATGATAGGCAAAGTGTCTTTGAAATCCATTTGTGAAACGTTCTCAGAAAAGCAACTTCAATTTCAGGCCTTTTAAACGTGCACGTTAGAGTACTGCAAGAGCAATCCATAAGGGGCTTGTATAGAAAACGTGGAGAGAGAATGCTCAGATGTGGGGAGAAAAGTGCGAACGAGGAAAAGAGTAAATACCGTGATTTTCATGAAGATTCAGTCGTGCATTAGCTAAGAAAACGCATTTCATTTTTCCTATCACTGCTTACATAGGGAAAGCTCAATCCATGGAAATCGAAACTGTTAGTTATAACAGAAGCACCGTGCATGGTGCAACCACCACATCTCTGGAGCAAAGTGGGAATGAGGAGGGGAGATGATAGGAAAAGTGCCTTTGATATCCATTCGTGAAACGTTCTCAGAAAAGCAACTTCAATTTCAGGCCTTTTCAACCTCCACGTTAGAGTACTGCAAGAGAAATCCATAAGGGGCTTGTATAGAAAACGTGGAGAGAGAATGCTCAGAGGTTGGGAGAAAAGTGTGAACGAGAAAATGAGTAAATACCGCGATTTTCATGAAGATTCAATCGTGCATTTGCTCAGAAAACGCATATCAGTTTAAATAATACTGCGTGCATTGGGAAAACTCAATCCATGGAAATCGAAACTGTTAGTTATAACAGAAGCACTGTGCATGGTGCAACCACCACATCTGCGGAGCAAAGTGGGAATGAGGAGGGGAGATGATAGGCAAAGTGTCTTTGAAATCCATTCGAGAAACGTTCTCAGAAAAGCAACTTCAATTTCAGGCCTTTTCAACCTGCACATTAGAGAACTGCAAGAGCAATCCATAAGGGTCTTGTATAGAAAACGTGGAGTGGGAATGCTCAGAAGTTGGGAGAAAAGTGGAAACGAGGAAAAGAGTAAATACCGCGATTTTCATGAAGATTCAGTCGTGCATTTGCTCAGAAAACGCATTTCTGTTATCCTAACACTGCGTCCATAGGGAAAGCTCAATCCATGGAAATCGAAACTGTTAGTTATAACAGAAGCACTGTGCATGGTGCAACCACCACATCTGCGGAGCAAAGTGGGAATGAGGAGGGGAGATGATGGTCAAAATTGTCTTTGAAATCCACTCGTGAAACGTTCTCAGAAAAGCAA
Organism: Sciurus niger; assembly: GCA_020740815.1. NCBI lineage: Eukaryota > Metazoa > Chordata > Mammalia > Rodentia > Sciuridae > Sciurus > Sciurus niger. The sequence continues at coordinate 30,828 of JAHUXG010012467.1, read as the reverse complement.
CTTAAATTTCAGGCCTTTTCAACCTGCAGGTTAGAGAACTGCAAGAGCAATCCATAAGGGGCTTGTATAGAAAACGTGGAGAGAGAATGCTAAGATGTTGGGAGAAAAGTGTGAACGAGGAAAAGAGTGAATACCGCGATTTTCACGAAGATTCAGTCGTGCATTTGGTTAGAAAACGCGTTTCTGTTTTCCGAACACTGCGTGCATCGGGAAAGCTCAATCCATGGAAATCGAAACTGTTAGTTATAACAGAAGCACTGTGCATGGTGCAACCACCACATCTGCGGAGCAAAGTGGGAATGAGGAGGGGAGATGATGGAAAAAATTGTCTTTGAAATCCACTCGTGAAACGTCCTCACAAAAGCAACTTCAATTTCAGGCCTTTTCAACCTGCACGTTAGAGAACTGCAAGAGAAATCCATAAGGGACTTGTATAGAAAACGTGGAGAGAGAATGCTGAGATGTTGGGAGAAAAGAGGGAACGAGGAAAAGAGTGAATACCATAATTTTCATGAAGATTCAGTCGTGCATTTGCTGAGAAAACGCATTTCTGTTTTCCTAACACTGCGTTCATAGGTAAAGCTCAAACCATCGAAATAGAAACTGTTACTTATAAAAGAAGCACCGTGCATGGTGCAACCACCACATTTGCGGAGCAAAGTGGGAATGAGGAGGGGAGATGATAAGCAAAGTGTCTTTCAAATCCATTTGTGAAACGTTCTCAGAATAGCAACTTCAATTTCAGGCCTTTTCAACCTGCACGTTAGAGTACTGCAAGAGCAATCCATAAGGGGCTTGTATAGAAAACGTGGAGAGAAAATGCTCAGAAGATGGGAAAAAAGTGTGAACGAGGAAAAGAGTGAATACCGCGATTTTCATGAAGATTCAGTCGTGCATTTGCTCAGAAAACGCATTTCAGTTTTCCTAATACTGCGTGCGTAGGGAAAGCTCAATCCATTGAAATCGAAACTGTTAGTTATAACAGAAGCACCGTGCATGGTGCAAGCACCACATCTGCGGAGCAAAGTGGGAATGAGGAGCGGAGATGATAGGCAAATTGTCTTTGAAATCCATTCATGAAACGTTCTCAGAAAAGCAACTTCAATTTCAGGCCTTTTCAACCTGCACGTTAGAGTACTGCAAGAGCAATCCATAAGGGGCTTGTATAGAAAACATGGAGAGAGAATGCTCAGATGTTGGGAGAAAAGTGTGAACGAGGAAAAGAGTAAATACGGCTATTTTCATGAAGATTCAGTCGTGCATTAGCTCAGAAAATGCATTTCATTTTTCCTATCACTGCGAACATAGGGAAAGCTCAATCCATGGAAATCGAAACTGTTAGTTATCACAGAAGCACTGTGCATGGTGCAACCACCACATCTGCGGAGCAAAGTGGGAATGAGGAGGGGAGATGATAGGCAAAGTGTCTTTGAAATCCATTTGTGAAACGTTCTAAGAAAAGCAACTTCAATTTCAGGCCTTTTCAACCTGCACGTTAGAGAACTGCAAGAGCAATCCATAAGGGGCTTGTATAGAAAACGTGGAGAGAGAATGCTCAGATGTTCATAGAAAAGTGTGAATGAGGGAAAGAGTAAATACCGCGATTTTCATGAAGATTCAGTCGTGCATTTGGTTAGAAAATGCATTTCTGTTTTCCTAACACTGCGTGCATAGGGAAAGCTCAATCCATGGAAATCGAAACTGTTAGTTATAACAGAAGCAGTGTGCATGGTGCAAGCACCACATTTGCGGAATAAGCTGGGAATGAGGAAGGGACATGATAGGCAAAGTGTCTTTGAAATCCATTCGTGAAACTTTCTCAGAAAAGCAACTTCAATTTCAGGCTTTTTCAACCTGCACGTTAGAGAACTGCAAGAGCAATGCATAAGGGACTTGTATAGAAAACGTGGAGAGAGAATGCTCAGATGTTGGGAGAAAAGTGTGAACGAGGAAAAGAGTGAATGCCGCGATTTTCATGAAGATTCAGTCGTGCATTTGCAGAGAAAACGCATTTCAGTTTTCCTAACACTGCATGCATAGGGAAAGCTCAATCCATGGAAATCGAAACTGTTAGTTATAACAGAAGCAACGTGCATGGTGCAACCACCACATATGCGGAGCAACGTGGGAATGAGGAGCGGAGATGATAGGCAACGTGTCTTTGAAATCCATTCGTGAAACGTTCTCAGAATAGCAACTTCAATTTCAGGCCTTTTCAACCTGCACGTTAGAGAACTGCAAGAGAAATCCATAAGGGGCTTGTAGAGAAAACGTGGAGAGAGAATGCTCAGATGTGGGGAGAAAAGTGGGAACGAGGAAAAGAGTGAATACCGCGATTTTCATGAAGATTCAGTCGTGCATTTGCTCAGAAAACGCATGTAATTTTTCCTAAACACTGCATGCATAGGGAAAGATGAATCCATGGAATTCGAAACTGTTAGTTATAACAGAAGGACCGGGCATGGTGCAAGCACCACATGCGGAGCAAATTTGGAATGAGGAGGGGAAATGATAGGCAAAGTGTCCTTGAAATCCATTAGTGAAACGTTCTTAGAAAAGCAACTTCAATTTCAGGCCTTTTCAACATGCACGTTAGAGCACTGCAAGAGCAATCCATAAGGGGCTTGTATAGAAAACGTGGAGAGAGAATGCTCAGATGTTGGGAGAAAAGTGGGAACGAGGAAAAGAGTGAATCCCGCGATTTTCATGAAGATTCAGTCGTGCATTTGCTGAGAAAACGCATTTCTGTTTTCCTAATACTGCGTGCATAGGGAAAGCTCAATCCATGGAAATCGAACCTGTTAGTTATAACAGAAGCACTGTGCATGGTGCAACCACCACATCTGCGGAGCAAAGTGGGAATGAAGAGGGGAGATGATAGGCAATGTGTCTTTGAAATCCATTTGTGTAACGTTCTCAGAAAAGCAACCTCAATTTCAGGCCTTTTCAACCTGCACGTTAGAGAACTGCAAGAGTAATCCATAAGGGGCTTGAATAGAAAACGAGGAGAGAGAATGGTCAGATCTTGGGAGAAAAGTGGGAACGAGGAAAAGAGTAAATACCGCGATTTTCATGAAGATTCAGTCGTGCATTTGGTTAGAAAACGCATTTCTATTTTCCTAATACTGCGTGCATAGGGAAAGCTCAATCCATGGAAATCGAAACTGTTAGTTATAACAGAAGCACCGTGCATGGTGCAACCACCACATCTGCGGAGCAAAGTGGGAATGAGGAGGGGAGTTGATAGGAAAAGTGTCTTTGAAATCCATTCGTGAAACGTTCTCAAAAAAGCAACTTCAATTTCAGGCCTTTTCACCCTGCACGTTACAGTACTGCAAGAGCAATCCATAAGGGGCTTGTGTACAAAACGTGGAGAGAGAATGCTCAGATGTTGGGAGAAAAGTGGGAACGAGGAAAAGAGTAAATACCACGATTTTCATGGAGATTCAGTCGTACATTTGCTCAGAAAACGCATTTCATTTTCCTAACACTGCGTCCATAGGGAAAGCTAAATCCATGGAAATCGAAACTGTTAGTTATAAGAGAAGCATGGTGCATGGTGCAACCACCATATCTGTGGAGCAAAGTGGGAATGAGGAGCGGAGATGATGGGCAAAAGTGTCTTTGAAATCCATTCGTGAAACGTTCTCAGAAAAGCAACTTCAATTTCAGGCCTTTTCAACCTGCACATTAGAGAACTGCAAGAGCAATCCATAAGGGTCTTGTATAGAAAACGTGGAGAGAGAATGCTCAGAAGTTGGGAGAAAAGTGGGAACGAGGAAAAGAGTAAATACCGCGATTTTCATGAAGATTTAGTCGTGCATTTGCTCAGAAAACGCATTTCTGTTTTCCTAATACTGCGTGCATAGGGAAAGCTCAATCCATGGAAATCGAAACTGTTAGTTATAACAGAAGCACCGTGCATGGTGCAACTACCACATCTGCGGAGCAAAGTGGGAATGAGGAGGGGAGATGATAGGCAAAGTGTCTTTGAAATCCATTTGTGAAAATTTCTCAGAAAAGCAACTTCAATTTCAGGCCTTTTCAACCTGCAGGGTAGAGTACTGCAAGAGCAATCCATAAGGGGCTCGTATAGAAAACGTGGAGAGAGAATGCTCAGATGGTGGGAGCAAAGTGTGAACAGGGAAAAGAGTAAATACCGTGATTTTCATGGAGATTCAGTCGTACATTTGCTCAGAAAACCCATTTCATTTTCCTAACACTGCGTCCATAGGGAAAGCTCAATCCATGGAAATCGAAACTGTTAGTTATAACAGAAGCACTGTGCATGGTGCAACCAACACATCTGCGGAGCAAAGTGGGAATGAGGAGGGGAGATGATGGGCAAAATTGTCTTTGAAATCCATTCGTGAATCGTTCTCAGAAAAGCAACTTAAATTTCAGGCCTTTTCAACCTGCAGGTTAGAGAACTGCAAGAGCAATCCATAAGGGGCTTGTATAGAAAACGTGGAGAATGTATGCTCAGATGTTGGGAGAAAAGTGTGAACGAGGAAAAGAGTGAATACCGCGATTTTCATTAAGATTCAGTCGTGCATTTGCTGAAAAAACGCATATCTGTTTTCCTAACACTGCTTTCATAGGGAAAGCTCAATCCATGGAAATCGAAACTGTTATAACAGAAGCACCGTGCATGGTGCAACTACCACATCTGCGGAGCAAAGTGGCAATGAGGAGGGGAGATGATAGGCAAAGTGTCTTTGAAATCCATTTGTGAAACGTTCTCAGAAAAGCAACTTCAATTTCAGGCCTTTTAAACGTGCACGTTAGAGTACTGCAAGAGCAATCCATAAGGGGCTTGTATAGAAAACGTGGAGAGAGAATGCTCAGATGTGGGGAGAAAAGTGCGAACGAGGAAAAGAGTAAATACCGTGATTTTCATAAAGATTCAGTCGTGCATTAGCTAAGAAAACGCATTTCATTTTTCCTATCACTGCTTACATAGGGAAAGCTCAATCCATGGAAATCGAAACTGTTGGTTATAACAGAAGCACCGTGCATGGTGCAACCACCACATCTGCGGAGCAAAGTGGGAATGAGGAGGGGAGATGATAGGAAAAGTGCCTTTGATATCCATTCGTGAAACGTTCTCAAAAAACCAACTTCAATTTCAGGCCTTTTCGCCCTGCACGTTACAGTACTGCAAGAGCAATCCATAAGGGGCTTGTGTACAAAACGTGGATAGAGAATGCTCAGATGTTGGGAGAAAAGTGGGAACGAGGAAAAGAGTAAATACCACGATTTTCATGGAGATTCAGTCGTACATTTTGCTCAGAAAACGCATTTCATTTTCTTAATACTGCGTCCATAGGGAAAGCTCAATCCATGGAAATCGAAACTGTTAGTTATAACAGAAGCACTGTGCATGGTGCAACCACCACATCTGCGGAGCAAAGTGGGAATGAGGAGGGGAGATGATAGGCAAAGTGTCTTTGAAATCCATTCGTGAAACGTTCTCAAAAAAGCAACTTCAATTTCTGGCCTTTTCACCCTGCACGTTACAGTACTGCAAGAGCAATCCATAAGGGGCTTGTGTACAAAACGTGGAGAGAGAACGCTCAGATGTTGGGAGAGAAGTGTGAACGAGGAAAAGAGTGAATACCGCGATTTTCATTAAGATTCAGTCGTGCATTTTCTGAGAAAACGCATTTCTGTTTTCCTAACACTGTGTTCATAGGGAAAGCTAAATCCATGGAAATCGAAACTGTTAGTTATAACAGAAGCACCGTGCATGGTGCAGCCACCACATCTCCGGAGCAAAGTGTGAATGAGGAGCGGAGATGATAGGCAAAGTGTCTTTGAAATCCATTTGTGAAACGTTCTCAGAAAAGCAACTTCAATTTCAGGCCTTTTCAACCTGCACGTTAGAGAACTGCAAGAGCAATCCATAAGGGGCTTGTATAGAAAAAGTGGACGCGGAGAGAATGCAGGTGTTTGGGAGAAAAGTTATTGTGTAACGAGAGGGAAAAGAAAAAGAGTAAAACCGCGATTTGCTCAGAAAACGCATTTCATTTTTCCTATCACTGCGTACATAGGGAAAGCTCAATCCATGGAAATCGAAACTGTTAGTTATAACAGAAGCACCGTGCATGGTGCAACCACCACATCTGCGGAGCAATGTGGGAATGAGGAGGGGAGATGATAGGCAAAGTGTCTTTGAAATCCATTTGTGAAAATTTCTCAGAAAAGCAACTTCAATTTCAGGCCTTTTCAACCTGCAGGGTAGAGTACTGCAAGAGCAATCCATAAGGGGCTCGTATAGAAAACGTGGAGAGAGAATGCTCAGATGCTGGGAGAAAAGTGGGAACGAGGAAAAGAGTAAATACCGTGATTTTCATGGAGATTCAGTCGTACATTTGCTCAGAAAACCCATTTCATTTTCCTAACACTGCGTCCATAGGGAAAGCTCAATCCATGGAAATCGAAACTGTTAGTTATAACAGAAGCACTGTGCATGGTGCAAGGACCACATCTGCGGAGCAAAGTGGGAATAAGGAGGGGAGATGATAGGCAAAGTGTCTTTGAAATCCATTCGTGAAACGTTCTCAGAAAAGCAACTTCAATTTCAGGCCTTTTCAACCTGCACGTTAGAGCACTGCAAGAGCAATCCATAAGGGGCTTGTATAGAAAACTTGGAGAGAGAATGCTCAGATGTTGGGAGAAAAGTGGGAACTAGGAAAAGAGTAAATACCGCGATTTTCATGAAGATTCAGTCGTGCATTTGCTCAGAAAACGCATTTCAGTATTCCTAACACTGCGTGCATAGGAAAGGCTCAAGCCATGGATATCGAAACTGTTAGTGATAACAGAAGCACCGTGCATGGTGTAAAAACCACATTTGCGGAACAAACTGGGAATGAGGAGGGGAGATGATAGGCAAAGTGTCTTTGAAATCCATTCGTGAAACGTTCTCAGAAAAGCAACTTCAATTTCAGGCCTTTTCAACCTGCACTTTAGAGAACTGCAAGAGAAATCCATAAGGGGCTTGTATAGAAAACGTGGAGAAAGAATGCTCATATGTTGGGAGAAAAGTGTGAAGGAGGAAAAGAGTGAATACTGCGATTTTCATGAAGATTCAGTAGTGCATTTGGTTAGAAAACGCATTTCTGTTTTCCTAATACTGCCTGCATAGGGAAAGCTCAATTCATGGAAATCGAAACTGTTAGTTATAACAGAAGCACTGTGCATGGTGCAACCACCACATCTGTGGAGCAAAGTGGTAAAGCGGAGGGGAGATGATAGGCAAAGTGTCTTTAAAATCCATTTGTGAAACGTTCTCAGAAAAGCAACTTCAATTTCAGGCCTTTTCACCCTGCACGTTACAGTACTGCAAGAGCAATCCATAAGGGGCTTGTGTACAAAACGTGGAGAAAGAATGCTCAGATGTTGGGAGCAAAGTGTGATTGAGGAAAATAGTAAATACCGCGATTTTCATGGAGATTCAGTCGTGCATTTGCTCAGAAAACGCATTTCATTTTCCTAACACTGCGTCCATAGGGAAAGCTCAATCCATGGAATTCGAAACTGTTAGTTATAACAGAAGGACCCTGCATGGTGCAACCACCACATCTGCGGAGCAAAGTTGGAATGAGGAGGGGAAATGATAGGCAAAGTGTCTTTAAAATCCATTTGAGAAACGTTCTCAGAAAAGCAACTTCAATTTCAGGCTTTTTCAACCTGCACGTTAGAGTACTGCAAGAGAAATCCATAAGGGGCTTGCATACAAAACGTGGAGAGAGAATGCTCAGATGTTGGGAGCAAAGTGTGAATGAGGATAAGAGTAAATACCGCGATTTTCATGAAGATTCAGTCGTGCATTTGCTCAGAAAACGCATTTCTGTTTTCCTAATACTGCGTGCATAGGGAAAGCTCAATCCATGGAAATCGAAACTGTTAGTTATAACAGAAGCACCGTGCATGGTGCAACTACCACATCTGCGGAGTAAAGTGGGAATGAGGAGGGGAGATGATAGGCAAAGTGTCTTTGAAATCCATTTGTGAAAATTTCTCAGAAAAGCAACTTCAATTTCAGGCCTTTTCAACCTGCAGGTTAGAGTACTGCAAGAGCAATCCATAAGGGGCTTGTATAGAAAACGTGGAGAGAGAATGCTCAGATGCTGGGAGAGAAGTGGGAACGAGGAAAAGAGTAAATACCGTGATTTTCATGGAGATTCAGTTGTACATTTGCTCAGAAAACCCATTTCATTTTCCTAACACTGCGTCCATAGGGAAAGCTCAATCCATGGAAATCGAAACTGTTAGTTATAACAGAAGCACTGTGCATGGTGCAACCAACACATCTGCGGAGCAAAGTGGGAATGAGGAGGGGAGATGATGGGCAAAATTGTCTTTGAAATCCACTCGTGAAACGTTCTCAGAAAAGCAACTTAAATTTCAGGCCTTTTCAACCTGCAGGTTAGAGAACTGCAAGAGCAATCCATAAGGGGCTTGTATAGAAAACGTGGAGAGTGTATGCTCAGATGTTGGGAGAAAAGTGTGAACGAGGAAAAGAGTGAATACCGCGATTTTCATTAAGATTCAGTCGTGCATTTGCTGAAAAAACGCATATCTGTTTTCCTAACACTGCTTTCATAGGGAAAGCTCAATCCATGGAAATCGAAACTGTTATAACAGAAGCACCGTGCATGGTGCAACTACCACATCTGCGGAGCAAAGTGGCAATGAGGAGGGGAGATGATAGGCAAAGTGTCTTTGAAATCCATTTGTGAAACGTTCTCAGAAAAGCAACTTCAATTTCAGGCCTTTTAAACGTGCACGTTAGAGTACTGCAAGAGCAATCCATAAGGGGCTTGTATAGAAAACGTGGAGAGAGAATGCTCAGATGTGGGGAGAAAAGTGCGAACGAGGAAAAGAGTAAATACCGTGATTTTCATGAAGATTCAGTCGTGCATTAGCTAAGAAAACGCATTTCATTTTTCCTATCACTGCTTACATAGGGAAAGCTCAATCCATGGAAATCGAAACTGTTATTTATAACAGAAGCACCGTGCATGGTGCAACCACCACATCTGCGGAGCAAAGTGGGAATGAGGAGGGGAGATGATAGGAAAAGTGCCTTTGATATCCATTCGTGAAACGTTCTCAAAAAACCAACTTCAATTTCAGGCCTTTTCACCCTGCACGTTACAGTACTGCAAGAGCAATCCATAAGGGGCTTGTGTACAAAACGTGGATAGAGAATGCTCAGATGTTGGGAGAAAAGTGGGAACGAGGAAAAGAGTAAATACCACGATTTTCATGGAGATTCAGTCGTACATTTGCTCAGAAAACGCATTTCATTTTCTTAATACTGCGTCCATAGGGAAAGCTCAATCCATGTAAATCGAAACTGTTAGTTATAAGAGAGGCATGTGCATGGAGCAACCACCACATCTGCGGAGCAAAGTGGGAATGAGGAGGGGAGATGATGGGCAAAAGTGTCTTTGAAATGCATTCGTGAAACGTTCTCAGAAAAGCAACTTCAATTTCAGGCCTTTTCAACCTCCACGTTAGAGTACTGCAAGAGCAATCCATAAGGGGCTTGTATAGAAAACGTGGAGAGAGAATGCTCAGAGGTTGGGAGAAAAGTGTGAACGAGGAAATGAGTGAATACCGCGATTTTCATGAAGATTCAGTCGTGCATTTGCTCAGAAAACGCATTTCTGTTTTCCTAACACTGCGTCCATAGGGAAAGCTCAATCCATGGAAATCGAAACTGTTAGTTATAACAGAAGCACTGTGCATGGTGCAACCACCACATCTGCGGAGCAAAGTGGGAATGAGGAGGGGAGATGATGGTCAAAATTGTCTTTGAAATCCACTGGTGAAACGTTCTCAGAAAAGCAACTTAAATTTCAGGCCTTTTCAACCTGCAGGTTAGAGAACTGCAAGAGCAATCCATAAGGGGCTTGTATAGAAAACGTGGAGAGAGAATGCTAAGATGTTGGCAGAAAAGTGTGAATGAGGAAAAGAGTGAATACCCCGATTTTCACGAAGATTCAGTCGTGCATTTGGTTAGAAAACGCGTTTCTGTTTTCCGAACACTGCGTGCATCGGGAAAGCTCAATCCATGGAAATCGAAACTGTTAGTTATAACAGAAGCACTGTGCATGGTGCAACCACCACATCTGCGGAGCAAAGTGGGAATGAGGAGGGGAGATGATGGAAAAAATTGTCTTTGAAATCCACTCGTGAAACGTCCTCACAAAAGCAACTTCAATTTCAGGCCTTTTCAACCTGCACGTTAGAGAACTGCAAGAGAAATCCATAAGGGACTTGTATAGAAAACGTGGAGAGAGAATGCTGAGATGTTGGGAGAAAAGAGGGAACGAGGAAAAGAGTGAATACCATAATTTTCATGAAGATTCAGTCGTGCATTTGCTGAGAAAACGCATTTCTGTTTTCCTAACACTGCGTTCATAGGTAAAGCTCAAACCATCGAAATAGAAACTGTTACTTATAAAAGAAGCACCGTGCATGGTGCAACCACCACATTTGCGGAGCAAAGTGGGAATGAGGAGGGGAGATGATAAGCAAAGTGTCTTTCAAATCCATTTGTGAAACGTTCTCAGAATAGCAACTTCAATTTCAGGCCTTTTCAACCTGCACGTTAGAGTACTGCAAGAGCAATCCATAAGGGGCTTGTATAGAAAACGTGGAGAAAAAATGCTCAGAAGATGGGAAAAATGTGTGAACGAGGAAAAGAGTGAATACCGCGATTTTCATGAAGATTCAGTCGTGCATTTGCTCAGAAAACGCATTTCAGTTTTCCTAATACTGCGTGCGTAGGGAAAGCTCAATCCATTGAAATCGAAACTGTTAGTTATAACAGAAGCACGTGCATGGTGCAAGCACCACATCTGCGGAGCAAAGTGGGAATGAGGAGCGGAGATGATAGGCAAAGTGTCTTTGAAATCCATTCATGAAACGTTCTCAGAAAAGCAACTTCAATTTCAGGCCTTTTCAACATGCACGTTAGAGTACTGCAAGAGCAATCCATAAGGGGCTTGAATAGAAAACATGGAGAGAGAATGCTCAGATGTTGGGAGAAAAGTGTGAACGAGGAAAAGAGTAAATACGGCTATTTTCATGAAGATTCAGTCGTGCATTACCTCAGAAAACGCATTTCATTTTTCCTATCACTGCGTACATAGGGAAAGCTCAATCCATGGAAATCGAAACTGTTAGTTATAACAGAAGCACTGTGCATGGTGCAACCACCACATCTGCGGAGCAAATTGGGAATGAGGAGGGGAGATGATAGGCAAAGTGTCTTTGAAATCCATTCGTGAAACGTTCTCAAAAAAGCAACTTCAATTTCTGGCCTTTTCACCCTGCACGTTACAGTACTGCAAGAGCAATCCATAAGGGGCTTGTGTACAAAACGTGGAGAGAGAACGCTCAGATGTTGGGAGAGAAGTGTGAACGAGGAAAAGAGTGAATACCGCGATTTTCATTAAGATTCAGTCGTGCATTTTCTGAGAAAACGCATTTCTGTTTTCCTAACACTGTGTTCATAGGGAAAGCTAAATCCATGGAAATCGAAACTGTTAGTTATAACAGAAGCACCGTGCATGGTGCAGCCACCACATCTCCGGAGCAAAGTGTGAATGAGGAGCGGAGATGATAGGCAAAGTGTCTTTGAAATCCATTTGTGAAACGTTCTCAGAAAAGCAACTTCAATTTCAGGCCTTTTCAACCTGCACGTTAGAGAACTGCAAGAGCAATCCATAAGGGGCTTGTATAGAAAACGTAGAGAGAGAATGCTCAGATGTTGGGAGAAAAGTGTGAACGAGGAAAAGAGTGAATACCGCGATTTTCATGAAGATTCAGTCGTGCATTTGGTTAGAAAACGCATTTCTGTTTTCCTAGTACTGCGTGCATTGGGAAAGCTCAATCCATGGAAATCGAAACTGTTAGTTATAACAGAAGCACTGTGCATGGTGCAACCACCACATCTGCAGAGCAAAGTGGGAATGAGAAGGGGAGATGATAGACAAAGTGTCTTTGAAATCCATTCGTGAAACGTTCTCAGAAAAGCAACTTCAATTTCAGGCCTTTTCAACCGGCACGTTAGAGAACTGCAAGAGCAATCCATAAGGGGCTTGTATAGAAAACGTGTAGAGAGAATGGTCAGATCTTGGGAGAAAAGTGGGAACGAGGAAAAGAGTAAATACCGCGATTTTCATGAAGATTCAGTCGTGCATTTGCTCAGAAAACGCATTTCAGTTTAACTAATACTGCGTGCATTGGGAAAATTCAATCCATGGAAATCGAAACTGTTAGTTATAACAGAAACACTGTGCATGGTGCAACCACCACGTCTGCGGAGCAAAGTTCGAAAGAGGAGGGGAGATGATAGGCAAAGTGTCTTTGAAATCCATTCGTGAAACGTTCTCAGAAAAGCAACTTCAATTTCAGGTTTTTTCAACCTGCACGTTACAGTACTGCAAGAGCAATCCATAAGGGGCTTGTGTACAAAACGTGGAGAGAGAATGCTCAGATGTTGGGAGAAAACTGTGAACGAGGAAAAGGGTAAATACCGCGCTTTTCATGGAGATTCAGTCGTACATTTGCTCAGAAAACGCATTTCATTTTCTTAAACCTGCGTCCATAGGGAAAGCTCAATCCATGGAAATCGAAACTGTTAGTTATAACAGAAGCACTGTGCATGGTGCAACCACCACATCTGCGGAGCAACGTGGGAATGAGGAGGGGAGATGATGGGCAAAAGTGTCTTTGAAATGCATTCGTGAAACGTTCTCAGAAAAGCAACTTCAATTTCAGGCCTTTTCAACCTGCACGTTAGAGAACTGCAAGAGAAATCCATAAGGGGCTTGTATAGAAAACGTTGAGAGAGAATGCTCAGATGTTGGGAGAAAAGTGGGAACGAGGAAAAGAGTGAATACCGCGATTTTCAAGAAGATTCAGTCGTGCATTTGCTGAGAAAACGCATTTCTGTTTTCCTAACACTGCGTTCATAAGGAAACTCAATCCATCGAAATCGAAACTGTTAGTTATAACAGAAGCACCGTGCATGGTGCAACCACCACATCTGCGGAGCAAAGTGGGAATGAGGAGGGGAGATGATAGGCAAAGTGTCTTTGAAATCCATTCGTGAAACGTTCTCAGAATAGCAACTTCAATTTCAGGCCTTTTCAACCTGCACGTTAGAGTACAGCAAGAGCAATCCATAAGGGGCTTGTATAGAAAACGTGGAGAGAGAATGCTCAGATGTTGGGAGAAAAGTGGGAACTAGGAAAAGAGTAAATACCATGATTTTCATGAATATTCAGTCGTGCATTTGCTCAGAATACGCATTTCAGTTTTCCTAACACTGCGTGCATAGGGTAAGCTCAATCCATGGAAATCGAAACCGTTAGTTATAACAGAAGCACCGTGCATGGTGCAACCACCACATCTGCGGAACGAAGTGGGAATGAGGAGGGGAGATGATGGGCCAAGTGTCTTTGAAATCCATTTGTGAAACGTTCTCAGAAAAGCAACTTCAATTTCAGGCCTTTTCAACCTGCACTTTAGAGAACTGCAAGAGGAATCCATAAGGGGCTTGTATAGAAAACGTGGAGAGAGAATTCTCAGATGTTGGGAGAAAAGTGTGAACGAGGAAAAGAGTGAATACCACGATTTTCATGAAGATTCAGTCGTGCATTACCTCAGAAAACGCATTTCATTTTTCCTATCACTGCGTACATACGGAAAGCTCAATCCATGGAAATCGAAACTGTTAGTTATAACAGAAGCACCGTGCATGGTGCAACCACCACATCTGCGGAGCAAAGTGGGAAAGAGGAGGGGAGATGATGGGCAAAAGTGTCTTTGAAATGCATTCGTGAAACGTTCTCAGAAAAGCAACTTCAATTTCAGGCCTTTTCAACCTGCACGTTAGAGAACTGCAAGAGAAATCCATAAGGGCCTTGTATAGAAAACGTTGAGAGAGAATGCTCAGATGTTGGGAGAAAAGTGGGAACGAGGAAAAGAGTGAATACCGCGATTTTCAAGAAGATTCAGTCGTGCATTTGCTGAGAAAACGCATTTCTGTTTTCCTAACACTGCGTTCATAAGGAAACTCAATCCATCGAAATCGAAACTGTTAGTTATAACAGAAGCACCGTGCATGGTGCAACCACCACATCTGCGGAGCAAAGTGGGAATGAGGAGGGGAGATGATAGGCAAAGTGTCTTTGAAATCCATTCGTGAAACGTTCTCAGAATAGCAACTTCAATTTCAGGCCTTTTCAACCTGCACGTTAGAGTACAGCAAGAGCAATCCATAAGGGGCTTGTATAGAAAACGTGGAGAGAGAATGCTCAGATGTTGGGAGAAAAGTGGGAACTAGGAAAAGAGTAAATACCATGATTTTCATGAATATTCAGTCGTGCATTTGCTCAGAATACGCATTTCAGTTTTCCTAACACTGCGTGCATAGGGTAAGCTCAATCCATGGAAATCGAAACCGTTAGTTATAACAGAAGCACCGTGCATGGTGCAACCACCACATCTGCGGAACGAAGTGGGAATGAGGAGGGGAGATGATGGGCCAAGTGTCTTTGAAATCCATTTGTGAAACGTTCTCAGAAAAGCAACTTCAATTTCAGGCCTTTTCAACCTGCACTTTAGAGAACTGCAAGAGGAATCCATAAGGGGCTTGTATAGAAAACGTGGAGAGAGAATTCTCAGATGTTGGGAGAAAAGTGTGAACGAGGAAAAGAGTGAATACCACGATTTTCATGAAGATTCAGTCGTGCATTACCTCAGAAAACGCATTTCATTTTTCCTATCACTGCGTACATACGGAAAGCTCAATCCATGGAAATCGAAACTGTTAGTTATAACAGAAGCACCGTGCATGGTGCAACCACCACATCTGCGGAGCAAAGTTGGAATGAGGAGGGGAGATGATAGGCAAAGTGTCTTTGAAATCCATTCGTGAAACGTTCTCAAAAAAGCAACTTCAATTTCAGGCATTTTCACCCGGCACGTTACAGTACTGCAAGAGCAATCCATAAGGGGCTTGTGTACAAAACGTGGAGAGAGAATACTCAGATGTTGGGAGAAAAGTGGGAACGAGGAAAAGAATAAATACCGCGGTTTTCATGGAGATTCAGTCGTACATTTGCTGAGAAAACGCATTTCATTTTCCTAACACTGCGTGCCTAGGGAAAGCTCAATCCATGGAAATCGAAACTGTTAGTTATAACAGAAGCACTGTGCATGGTGCAACCAACACATCTGCGGAGCAAAGTGGGAATGAGGAGGGGAGATGATGGGCAAAATTGTCTTTGAAATCCATTCGTAAAACGTTCTCAGAAAAGCAACTTCAATTTCAGGCCTTTTCAACCTGCAGGTTAGAGAACTGCAAGAGAAATCCATAAGGGGCTTGTATAGAAAACGTGGAGAGAGAATGCTAAGATGTTGGGAGAAAAGTGTGAACGAGGAAAAGAGTAAATACCGCGTTTTTCATGAAGATTCAGTCGTGCATTTGGTTAGAAAATGCATTTCTGTTTTCCTAACACTGCGTGCATCGGGAAAGCTCAATCCATGGAAATCGAAACTGTTAGTGATAACAGAAGCACTGTGCATGGTGCAACCACCACATTTGCGGAATAAACTGGGAATGAGGAGGGGAGATGATAGGCAAAGTGTCTTTGAAATCCATTCGTGAAACGTTCTCAGAAAAGCAACTTCAATTTCAGGCTTTCTCAACAGGCACGTTAGAGAACTGCAAGAGCAATCCATAAGGGCTTGTATAGAAAACGTGGAGAGAGAATGGTCAGATCTTGCGAGAAAAGTGGGAACGAGGAAAAGAGTAAATACCGCGATTTTCATGAAGATTCAGTAGTGCATTTGATCAGAAAACGCATTGCAGTTTAACTAATACTGCGTGCATTGGGAAAACTCAATCCATGGAAATCGAAACTGTTAGTTATAACAGAAGCACTGTGCACGGTGCAACCACCACATCTGCGAAGCAAAGCTGGAACGAGGAGGGTAGATGATAGGCAAAGTGTCTTTGAAATCCATTCGTGAAACGTTCTCAGAAAAGCAACTTCATTTTCAGGCCTTCTCAACCTGCACATAAAGAACTGCAAGAGCAACCCATAAGGGGCTTGTATAGAAAACGTGGAGAGAGAATGCTCAGGTGTTGGGAGAAAAGTGTGAACGAGGAAAAGAGTAAATACCGCGATTTTCATGAAGATTCAGTCGTGCATTAGCTCAGAAAACGCATTTCATTTTTCCTATCACTGCGTACATAGGGAAACCTCAATCCATGGAAATCGAAACTGTTAGTTATAACAGAAGCACCGTGCATGGTGCAACCACCACATCTGCGGAGCAATGTGGGAATGAGGAGGGGAGATGATAGGCAAAGTGTCTTTGAAATCCATTCGTGAAACGTTCTCAAAAAAGCAACTTCAATTTCAGGCCTTTTCACCCTGCATGTTACAGTACTGCAAGAGCAATCC
Organism: Sciurus niger; assembly: GCA_020740815.1. Taxonomy (NCBI): domain Eukaryota; kingdom Metazoa; phylum Chordata; class Mammalia; order Rodentia; family Sciuridae; genus Sciurus; species Sciurus niger. The sequence continues at coordinate 14,326 of JAHUXG010012467.1, read as the reverse complement.
ATAAGGGGCTTGTGTACAAAACGTTGAGAGAGAATGCTCAGATGTAGGGAGAAAAGTGTGAACGAGGAAAAGAGTGAATACCGCGATTTTCAGGAAGATTCAGTCGTGCATTTGGTTAGAATACCCATTTCTGTTTTCCTAATACTGCGTGCATAGGGAAAGCTCAATCCATGGAAATCGAAACTGTTAGTTATATCAGAAGCACTGTGCATGGTGCAAGCACCACATCTGCGGAGCAAAGTGGGAATGAGGAGGGGAGATGATAGGCAAAGTGTCTTTGAAATCCATTCGTGAAACGTTCTCAGAAAAGCAACTTCAATTTCAGGCCTTTTCAACCTGCACGTTAGAGCACTGCAAGAGCAATCCATAAGGGGCTTGTATAGAAAACTTGGAGAGAGAATGCTCAGATGTTGGGAGAAAAGTGGGAACTAGGAAAAGAGTAAATACCGCGATTTTCATGAAGATTCAGTCGTGCATTTGCTGAGAAAACGCATTTCAGTATTCCTAACACTGCGTGCATAGGAAAGGCTCAATCCATGGAAATCGAAACTGTTAGTTATAACAGAAGCACCGTGCATGGTGCAAAAACCACATCTGCGGAACAAACTGGGAATGAGGAGGGGAGATGATAGGCAAAGTGTCTTTGAAATCCATTCGTGAAACGTTCTCAGAAAATCAACTTCAATTTCAGGCCTTTTCAACCTGCACTTTAGAGAACTGCAAGAGAAATCCATAAGGGGCTTGTATAGAAAACGTGGAGAAAGAATGCTCATATGTTGGGAGAAAAGTGTGAAGGAGGAAAAGAGTGAATACTGCGATTTTCATGAAGATTCAGTAGTGCATTTGGTTAGAAAACGCATTTCTGTTTTCCTAATACTGCCTGCATAGGGAAAGCTCAATTCATGGAAATCGAAACTGTTAGTTATAACAGAAGCACTGTGCATGGTGCAACCACCACATCTGTGGAGCAAAGTGGTAAAGCGGAGGGGAGATGATAGGCAAAGTGTCTTTAAAATCCATTTGTGAAACGTTCTCAGAAAAGCAACTTCAATTTCAGGCCTTTTCACCCTGCACGTTACAGTACTGCAAGAGCAATCCATAAGGGGCTTGTGTACAAAACGTGGAGAAAGAATGCTCAGATGTTGGGAGCAAAGTGTGATTGAGGAAAATAGTAAATACCGCGATTTTCATGGAGATTCAGTCGTGCATTTGCTCAGAAAACGCATTTCATTTTCCTAACACTGCGTCCATAGGGAAAGCTCAATCCATGGAATTCGAAACTTTTAGTTATAACAGAAGCACTGTGCATGGTGCAACCACCACATCTGCGGAGCAAAGTGGGAATGAGGAGGGGAGATGATAGGCAAAAGTGTCTTTGAAATCCATTCGTGAAACGTTCTCAGAAAAGCAACTTCAATTTCAGGCCTCTTCAACCTGCACATTAGAGTACTGCAAGAGCAATCCACAAGGGGCTTGCATACAAAACGTGGAGAGAGAATGCTCAGATGTTGGGCTCAAAGTGTGAACGAGGCAAAGAGTAAATACCGCGACTTTCATGAAGATTCAGTCCTGCATTTGCTCAGAAATCGCATTTCAGTTTTCCTACCACTGCGTGCATAGGGAAAGCTCAATCCATGGAAATCGAAACTGTTAGTTATAACAGAAGCACCGTGCATGCTGCAACCACAACATCTGCGGACAAAAGTGGGAATGAGGAGGGGAGATGATAGGCAAAGTTTCTTTGAAATCCATTCGTGACACCTTCTCAGAAAAGCAACTTCAATTTCAAGCCTTTTCAACCTGCACATTAGAGAACTACAAGAGCAATCCATCATGGGCTTGTATAGAAAACGTGGAGAGAGAATGCTCAGATGTTGGGAGAAAAGTGGGAACGAGGAAAAGAGTAAATACCGCGATTTTCATGAAGATTCATTCGTGCATTTGCTGAGAAAACGCATGTAGTTTTTCCTATCACTGCGTGCATAGGGAAAACTCAATCCATGGAAATCGAAACTGTTAGTTATAACAGAAGCACCGTGCATGGTGCAACCACCACATCTGCGGAGCAAAGCGGGAATGAGGAGGGGAGATGATAGGCAAAGTGTCTTTGAAATCCATTCGTGAAACGTTCTGAGAAAAGCAACTTCAATTTCAGGCCTTTTCAACCTGCACATTAGAGAACTGCAGGAGCAATCCATAAGGGGCTTGTATAGAAAACGTGGAGAGAGAATGCTCAGATGTTGGGAGAAAAGTTGGAACGAGGAAAAGAGTAAATACCGTGATTTTCATGAAGATTCAGTCGTGCATTTCCTCAGAAAACGCATGTAATTTTTCCTAACACTGCATGCATAGGGAAAGCTCAATCCATGGAATTCGAAACTGTTAGTTATAACAGAAGGACCCTGCATGGTGCAAGCACCACCTCTGCGGAGCAAAGTTGGAATGAGGAGGGGAAATGATAGGCAAAGTGCCTTGAAATCCATTAGTGAAACGTTCTTAGAAAAGCAACTTCAATTTCAGGCCTTTTCAACATGCACGTTAGAGCACTGCAAGAGAAATCCATAAGGGGCTTGTATAAAAAACGTGGAGAGAGAATGCTCAGATGTTGGGAGCAAAGTGTGAACAAGGAAAAGAGTAAATACCGCGATTTTCATGAAGATTCAGTTGTGCATTTGCTCAGAAAACGCTTTTCAATTTTCCTAACACTGCGTGCATAGGGAAAGCTCAATCCATGGAAATCGAAACTGATAGTTATAACAGAAGCACCGTGCATGGTGCAACCACCATATCTGCGGAGCAAAGTGGGAATGAGGAGGGGAGATGAAGGGAAAAGTGTCTTTGAAATCCATTCGTGAAACGTTCTCAACAAAGCAACTTCAATTTCAGGCCTTTTCAACCTGCACGTTAGAGTACTGCAAGAGAAATCCATAAGGGGCTTGCATACAAAACGTGGAGAGAGAATGCTCAGATGTTGGGAGCAAAGTGGGAACGAGGTGAAGAGTAAATACCGCGATTTTCATGAAGATTCAGTCGTGCATTTGGTCAGAAAATGCATTTCATTTTTCCAACACTGCGTGCAAAGGGAAAGCTCAATCCATGGATATAGAAACTGTTAGTTATAAAAGAAGGACCGGGCATGGTGCAGGCACCACATCTGCGGAACAAAGTGGGAATGAGGAGGGGAGATGATAGGCAAAGTGTCCTTGAATTCCATTCGTGAAACATTCTGAGAAAAGCAACTTCAATTTCAGGCCTTTTCAACCTGCACGTTAGAGTAATGCAAGAGAAATCCATAAGGGGCTTGCATACAAAACGTGGAGAGAGAATGCTCAGATGTTGGGAGCAAAGGGGGAACGAGGTAAAGAGCAAATACCGCGATTTTCATGAAGATTCAGTCGTGCATTTGCTGAGAAAACGCATTTCAGTTTTCCTAACACGGCGTGCATAGGAAAAGCTCAATCCATGGAAATCGAAACTGTTAGTTATAACAGAAGCACCGTGCATGGTGCAACCACCACATCTGCGGAGCAAAGCGGGAATGAGGAGGGGAGATGATAGGCAAAGTGTCTTTGAAATCCATTCGTGAAACATTCTGAGAAAAGCAACTTCAATTTCAGGCCTTTTCAACCTGCACGTTAGAGTAATGCAAGAGCAATCTGTAAGGGACTTGTATAGAAAACGTGGGGAGAGAATGCTCAGATGTTGGGAGAAAAGTGGGAACGAGGAACAGAGTAAATACCGCGATTTTCATGAAGATTCAGTCGTGCATTTCCTCAGAAAACGCATTTCAGTTTTCCTAACACTGCGTACATAGGGAAAGGTCAATCCATGGAATTCGAAACTCTTAGTTATAACAGAAGGACCGTGCATCGTGCAAGCACCACATCTGCGGAGCAAAGTTGGAATGAGGAGGGGAAATGATAGGCAAAGTGTCCTTGAAATCCATTAGTGAAACGTTCTCAGAAAAGCAACTTCAATTTCAGGCCTTTTCAACCTGTACGTTAGATGAATGCAAGAGCAATCCATAAGGGGCTTGTACAGAAAACGTGGAGAGAGAATGCTCAGATATTGGGAGAAAAGTGTGAACGAGGGAAAGAGTAAATACCGCGATTTTCATGAAGATTCAGTCCTGCATTTGTTCAGAAATCGCATTTCAGTTTTCCTAATACTGCGTGCATAGGGAAAGCTCAATACATGGAAATCAAAACTGTTAGTTATAACAGAAGCACCGTGCATGGTCCATCCAGCACATCTGTGGAGCAAAGTGGGAAAGAGGAGGGGAGATGATAGGCAAAGTTTCTTTGAAATCCATTCGTGACACCTTCTCAGAAAAGCAACTTCAATTTCAGGTTTTTCAACCTGCACGTTAGAGTACTGTAAGAGCAATCCATAAAGGGCTTGTATAGAAAACGTGCAGAGAGAATGCTCAGGTGTTGGGAGAAAAGTGGGAACGAGGAAAAGAGTAAATACCGAGATTTTCATGAAGATTCAGTCGTGCATTTGCTCAGAAAACGCTTTTCAGTTTTCCTAACACTGCGTGCATAGGGAAAGCTCAATCCATGGACGTCGAAACTGTTAGTTATAACAGAAGCACCGAGCATGGTGCACCCACCATATCTGCGGAGCAAAGTGGGAATGAGGAGGGGAGATGAAGGGAAAAGTGTCTTTGAAATCCACTCGTGAAACGTTCTCAATAAAGCAACTTCAATTTCAGGCCTTTTCAACCTAACGATAGAGTACTGCAAGTGCAATCCATAAGGGGCTTGTATAGAAAACGTGGAGAGAGAATGCTCAGATGTTCGGAGAAAAGTGTGAAGGAGGAAATGAGTAAATACCGCAACTTTCATGAAGATTCAGTCGTGCATTGGGTTAGAAAACGCATGTTATTTTCCTAACACTGCTTGCATAGGGAAAGCTCAATCCATGGAAATCGAAACTGTTAGTTATAAAAGAAGCACCATGCATGGTGCAGCCACCACATCTGCGGAACACAGTCGAAATGAGGACGGGAGATGATAGGCAAAGTGTCTTTGAAATCCATTCGTGAAACGTTCTCAAAAAAGCAACTTCATTTTCAGGCCTTTTCACCCTGCACGTTACAGTACTGCAAGAGCAATCCATAAGGGGCTTGTGTACAAAACGTGGACAGAGAATGCTCAGATGTTGGGACAAAAGTGGGAACGAGGAAAAGAGTAAATACCGCGATTTTCATGGAGATTCAGTAGTGCATTTGCTCAGAAAACGCATTTCATTTTCCTAACACTGCGTGCATAGGAAAGCTCAATCCATGGAAATCGAAACTGTTAGTTATAACAGAAGCACTGTGCACGGTGCAACCACCACATCTGCGGAGCAAAGTGGGAATGAGGAGGGGAGATGAAGGGCAAAAGTGTCTTTGAAATCAATTCGTGAAACGTTGTCAGAAAAGCAACTTCAATTTCAGGCCTTTTCAACCTGCACGTTAGAGAACTGCAAGAGCAATCCATAAGGGGCTTGTATAGAAAACGTGGAGGGAGAATGCTCAGATGTTGGGAGAAAAGTGTGAACGAGGAAAAGAGTAAATGCCGCGAATTTCATGAAGATTCAGTCGTGTATTTGCTCAGAAAAAGCATTTCAGTTTTCCTAACACTGCGTGCATAGGGAAAGATCAATCCATGGAAATCGAAACTGTTAGTTATAACAGCAGCACCGTGCATGGTGCAACCACCACATCTGCGGAGCAATGTGGGAATGAGGAGGGGTGATGATGGGCATAAGTGTCCTTGAAATCCATTCGTGAAACGTTTTCAGAAAAGCAACTTCAATTTCAGACCTTTTCAACCTGCACGTTAGAGTAATGCAAGAGCAATCTGTAAGGGGCTTGTATAGAAAAGGTGGAGAGAGAATGCTCAGATGTTGGGAGAAAAGTGGGAACGAGGAAAAGAGTAAATTGCGTGATTTTTATGAAGATTCAGTCTTGCATTTGCTCAGAAAACGCATTTCAGTATTCCTAACATGCGTGCATAGGAAATGTCAGTCCATGGAAATCGAAACTGTTAGTTACAACAGAAGCACCGTGCATGGTCCCACCACCACATCTGCGGAGCAAAGTGGGAATGAGGAGGGGAGATAATGGGCAAAGTGTCCTTGAAATCCATTCGTGAAACGTTTTCAGAAAAGCAACTTCAATTTCAGGCCTCTTCAACATGCATGTTAGAGCACTGCAAGAGAAATCCATAAGGGACTTGTATACAAAACGTGGAGAGAGAATGCTCAGATGTTGGGAGAAAAGTGTGAACGATGTAATGAGTAAATACCGCGATTTTCATGACGATTCAGTAGTGCATTTCCTCAGAAAACGCATTTCATTTTTCCTAACACTGCGTGCGTAGGGAAAGCTCAATCCATGGAAATCAAAACTGTTAGTTATAACAGAAGCACCGTGCATGGTCCCACCACCACATCTGCGGAGCAAAGTGGGAATGAGGAGAGGAGATGATAGGCAAAGTGTGTTTGAAATCCATTCGTGAAACTTTCCCAGAAAAGCAACTTCAATTTCAGGCCTTTTCACCCTGCACGTTAGAGTACTGCAAAAGTAATCCATAAAGGGCTTGTATAGAAAACGTGGAGAGAGAATGCTCAGATGTTGGGAGAAATGTGGGAACGAGGTAAAGCGTAAATATCGCGATTTTCATGAAGATTCAGTCGTGCATTTCCTCAGAAAACGCATTTCATTTTTCCTAACACTGCGTGCGTAGGGAAAGCTCAATCTATGGAAATCGAAACTGTTAGTTATAACAGAAGGACCGGCCATGGTGCAAGCACCACATCTGCGGAGCAAAGTGGGAATGAGGAGGGGAGATGATAGGCAAAGTGTCTTTGAAATCAATTCGTGAATCGTTCTCAGAAAAGCAACTTCAATTTCAGGCCTTTTCAACCTGCACGTTAGAGTACTGCAAAAGTAATCCATAAGGGGCTTGTATAGAAAACGTGGAGAGAGAATGTTCAGATATTGGGAGCAAAGTGGAAACGAGGAAAAGAGTAAATACCGCGATTTTCATGAAGATTCAGTCGTGCATTGCCTCAGAAAACGCTCTTCAGTTTTCCTAACACTGCGTGCCTAGGAAAAGCTCAATCCATGGAAATCGAAACTGTTAGTTATAACAGAAGCACTGTGCATGGTGCAACCACCACATCTGCGGAACAAACTGGGAATGAGGAGGGGAGATTATAGGCAAAGTGTCTTTGAAATCCATTCGTGAAACGTTCTCAGAATAGCAACTTCAATTTCAGGCCTTTTCAACCTGCACGTTAGAGTACTGCTAGAGCAATCCATAAGGGGCTTGTATAGAAAACGTGGAGAGAGAATGCTCAGATGTTTGGAGAAATGTGTGAACGAGGAAAAGAGTGAATACCGCGATTTTCATGAAGATTCAGTCGTGCATTTGGTTAGAAAACGCATTTCAGTTTTCCTAACACTGCGTGCATAGGGAAAGCTCAATCCATGGAAATCGAAACTGTTAGTTATAACAGAAGCACCGTGCATGGTGCAACCACCACATCTGCCGAGCAAAGTGGGAAAGAGGAGGGGAGATGATAGGCAAAGTGTCTTTGAAATCCATTCGTGAAACGTTCTCAGAAAAGCAATTTCAATTTCAGGCTTTTAGAACCTGCACGTTGGAGTACTGCAAGAGAAATCCATAAGGGGCTTGCATACAAAACGTGGAGAGAGAATGCTCAGATGTTGGGAGAAAAGTGGGAACGAGGAAAAGAGTAAATACAGTGATTTTCATGAAGATTCAGTCGTGCATTGGCACAGAAAACGCATTTCAGTTTTCCTAATACTGCGTGCATAGGGAAAGCTCAATCCATGGAAATCGAAACTGTTAGTTATAGCAGAAGCACCGTGCATGGTGCAACCACCACATCTGCGGAGCAAAGTGGGAATGAGGAGCGGAGATGATAGGCAAAGTGTCCTTGAATTCCATTAGTGAAACGTTCTTAGAAAAGCAACTTCAATTTCAGGCCTTTTCAACCTGCACTTTAGAGAACTGCAAGAGCAATCCATAAGGGTCTTGTATAGAAAACGTGGAGAGAGAATGCTTAGATGTTGGGAGAAAACTGTGAACGAGGAAAAGAGTGAATACCGCGATTTTCATGAAGATTCAGTCGTGCATTTGGTTAGAAAACGCATTTCTGTTTTCCTAATACTGCGTGCATAGGGAAAGCTCAATCCATAGAAATCTAAACTGTTAATTATAACAGAAGCACCGTGCATGGTGCAACCAGCACATCTGCGGAGCAAAGTGGGAAAGAGGAGGGGAGATGATAGGCAAAGTGTCTTTGAAATCCATTCGTGAAACGTTCTCAGAAAAACAATTTCAATTTCAGGCTTTTACAACCTGCACGTTGGAGTACTGCAAGAGAAATCCATAAGGGGCTTGCATACAAAACGTGGAGAGAGAATGCTCAGATGTTGGGAGAAAAGTGGGAACGAGGAAAAGAGTAAATACAGCGATATTCATGAAGATTCAGTCGTGCATGGCTCAGAAAACGCATTTCAGTTTTCCTAATACTGCGTGCATAGGGAAAGCTCAATCCATGGAAATCGAAACTGTTAGTTATAGCAGAAGCACCGTGCATGGTGCAACCACCACATCTGCGGAGCAAAGTGGGAATGAGGAGTGGAGATGATAGGCTAAGTGTCTTTGAAATCCATTCGTGAAACGTTCTCAGAAAAGCAACTTCAATTTCAGGGCTTTTCAACCTGCACGTTAGAGAACTGCAAGAGAAATCCATAAGGGCCTTGTATAGAAAACGTTGAGAGAGAATGCTCAGATGTTGGGAGAAAAGTGGGAACGAGGAAAAGAGTGAATACCGCGATTTTCAAGAAGATTCAGTCGTGCATTTGCTCAAAACGCATTTCAGTTTTCCTAACACTGCATGCATAGGGAAACTCAATCCATGGAAATCGAAACTGTTAGTTATAACAGAAGCACCTTGCATGGTGCAACCAGCACATCTGCGGAGCAAAGTGGGAATGAGGAGGGGAGATGATAGGCAAAGTGTCTTTGAAATCCATTCGTGAAACGTTCTCAGAAAAGCAACTTCAATTTCAGGCCTTTTCAACCTGCACGTTAGAGTACTGCAAGAGCAATCCATAAGGGGCTTGTATAGAAAACGTGGAGAGAGAATGCTCAGATGTTGGGAGCAAAGTGGAACGAGGAAAAGAGTAAATACCACGATTTTCATGAAGATTCAGTCGTGCATTTGCTCAGAATACGCATTTCAGTTTTCCTAACACTGCGTGCATAGGGAAAGCTCAATCCATGGAAATCGAAACTGTTAGTTATAACAGAAGCACCGTGCATGGTGCAACCACCACATCTGCGGAGCAAAGTGGGAATGAGGAGGGGAGATGATAGGCAAAGTGTCTTTGAAATCCATTGTGAAACGTTCTCAGAAAAGCAACTTCAATTTCAGGCCTTTTCAACCTGCACTTTAGAGAACTGCAAGAGCAATCCATAAGGGGCTTGTATAGAAAACGTGGAGAGAGAATGCTCAGATGTTGGGAGAAAAGTGGAACAAGGAAAAGAGTAAATACCGCGATTTTCATGAAGATTCAGTCCTGCATTTGCTCAGAAATCGTAGTTCAGTTTTCCTAATACTGCATGCTTAGGGAAATCTCAATCCATGGAAATCGAAACTGTTAGTTATAACAGAACCACCGTGCATGGTGCAACCACTATATCTGCGGAGCAAAGTGGGAAAGAGGAGAGGAGATTATAGGCAAAGTGTCTTTGAAATCCATTCGTGAAACGTTCTCAGAAAAGCAACTTCAATTTCAGGCCTTTTCAACCTGCACGTTAGAGTACTGCAAGAGCAATCCATAAGGGGTTGTACACAAAACGTGGAGAGAGAATGCTCAGATGTTGGGAGAAAAGTGGGAACTAGGAAAAGAGTAAATTCCTCGATTTTCATGAAGTTTCAGTCGTGCATTTGCTCAGAAAACGCATTTCACATTTCCTAATACTGCGTGCCTAGGGAAAGCTCAATCCATGGAAATCGAAACTGTTAGTTATAACAGAAGCACTGTGCATGGTGCAACCAACACATCTGCGGAGCAAAGTGGGAATGAGGAGGGGAGATGATGGGCAAAATTGTCTTTGAAATCCATTCGTAAAACGTTCTCAGAAAAGCAACTTCAATTTCAGGCCTTTTCAACCTGCAGGTTAGAGAACTGCAAGAGAAATCCATAAGGGGCTTGTATAGAAAACGTGGAGAGAGAATGCTAAGATGTTGGGAGAAAAGTGTGAACGAGGAAAAGAGTAAATACCGCGTTTTTCATGAAGATTCAGTCGTGCATTTGGTTAGAAAATGCATTTCTGTTTTCCTAACACTGCGTGCATCGGGAAAGCTCAATCCATGGAAATCGAAACTGTTAGTGATAACAGAAGCACTGTGCATGGTGCAACCACCACATTTGCGGAATAAACTGGGAATGAGGAGGGGAGATGATAGGCAAAGTGTCTTTGAAATCCATTCGTGAAACGTTCTCAGAAAAGCAACTTCAATTTCAGGCTTTCTCAACAGGCACGTTAGAGAACTGCAAGAGCAATCCATAAGGGCTTGTATAGAAAACGTGGAGAGAGAATGGTCAGATCTTGCGAGAAAAGTGGGAACGAGGAAAAGAGTAAATACCGCGATTTTCATGAAGATTCAGTAGTGCATTTGATCAGAAAACGCATTGCAGTTTAACTAATACTGCGTGCATTGGGAAAACTCAATCCATGGAAATCGAAACTGTTAGTTATAACAGAAGCACTGTGCACGGTGCAACCACCACATCTGCGAAGCAAAGCTGGAACGAGGAGGGTAGATGATAGGCAAAGTGTCTTTGAAATCCATTCGTGAAACGTTCTCAGAAAAGCAACTTCATTTTCAGGCCTTCTCAACCTGCACATAAAGAACTGCAAGAGCAACCCATAAGGGGCTTGTATAGAAAACGTGGAGAGAGAATGCTCAGGTGTTGGGAGAAAAGTGTGAACGAGGAAAAGAGTAAATACCGCGATTTTCATGAAGATTCAGTCGTGCATTAGCTCAGAAAACGCATTTCATTTTTCCTATCACTGCGTACATAGGGAAACCTCAATCCATGGAAATCGAAACTGTTAGTTATAACAGAAGCACCGTGCATGGTGCAACCACCACATCTGCGGAGCAATGTGGGAATGAGGAGGGGAGATGATAGGCAAAGTGTCTTTGAAATCCATTCGTGAAACGTTCTCAAAAAAGCAACTTCAATTTCAGGCCTTTTCACCCTGCATGTTACAGTACTGCAAGAGCAATCCATAAGGGGCTTGTGTACAAAACGTTGAGAGAGAATGCTCAGATGTAGGGAGAAAAGTGTGAACGAGGAAAAGAGTGAATACCGCGATTTTCAGGAAGATTCAGTCGTGCATTTGGTTAGAATACCCATTTCTGTTTTCCTAATACTGCGTGCATAGGGAAAGCTCAATCCATGGAAATCGAAACTGTTAGTTATATCAGAAGCACTGTGCATGGTGCAAGCACCACATCTGCGGAGCAAAGTGGGAATGAGGAGGGGAGATGATAGGCAAAGTGTCTTTGAAATCCATTCGTGAAACGTTCTCAGAAAAGCAACTTCAATTTCAGGCCTTTTCAACCTGCACGTTAGAGCACTGCAAGAGCAATCCATAAGGGGCTTGTATAGAAAACTTGGAGAGAGAATGCTCAGATGTTGGGAGAAAAGTGGGAACTAGGAAAAGAGTAAATACCGCGATTTTCATGAAGATTCAGTCGTGCATTTGCTGAGAAAACGCATTTCAGTATTCCTAACACTGCGTGCATAGGAAAGGCTCAATCCATGGAAATCGAAACTGTTAGTTATAACAGAAGCACCGTGCATGGTGCAAAAACCACATCTGCGGAACAAACTGGGAATGAGGAGGGGAGATGATAGGCAAAGTGTCTTTGAAATCCATTCGTGAAACGTTCTCAGAAAATCAACTTCAATTTCAGGCCTTTTCAACCTGCACTTTAGAGAACTGCAAGAGAAATCCATAAGGGGCTTGTATAGAAAACGTGGAGAAAGAATGCTCATATGTTGGGAGAAAAGTGTGAAGGAGGAAAAGAGTGAATACTGCGATTTTCATGAAGATTCAGTAGTGCATTTGGTTAGAAAACGCATTTCTGTTTTCCTAATACTGCCTGCATAGGGAAAGCTCAATTCATGGAAATCGAAACTGTTAGTTATAACAGAAGCACTGTGCATGGTGCAACCACCACATCTGCGGAGCAAAGTGGTAAAGAGGAGGGGAGATGATAGGCAAAGTGTCTTTAAAATCCATTTGTGAAACGTTCTCAGAAAAGCAACTTCAATTTCAGGCCTTTTCACCCTGCACGTTACAGTACTGCAAGAGCAATCCATAAGGGGCTTGTGTACAAAACGTGGAGAAAGAATGCTCAGATGTTGGGAGCAAAGTGTGATTGAGGAAAATAGTAAATACCGCGATTTTCATGGAGATTCAGTCGTGCATTTGCTCAGAAAACGCATTTCATTTTCCTAACACTGCGTCCATAGGGAAAGCTCAATCCATGGAATTCGAAACTTTTAGTTATAACAGAAGCACTGTGCATGGTGCAACCACCACATCTGCGGAGCAAAGTGGGAATGAGGAGGGGAGATGATAGGCAAAAGTGTCTTTGAAATCCATTCGTGAAACGTTCTCAGAAAAGCAACTTCAATTTCAGGCCTCTTCAACCTGCACATTAGAGTACTGCAAGAGCAATCCACAAGGGGCTTGCATACAAAACGTGGAGAGAGAATGCTCAGATGTTGGGCTCAAAGTGTGAACGAGGCAAAGAGTAAATACCGCGACTTTCATGAAGATTCAGTCCTGCATTTGCTCAGAAATCGCATTTCAGTTTTCCTACCACTGCGTGCATAGGGAAAGCTCAATCCATGGAAATCGAAACTGTTAGTTATAACAGAAGCACCGTGCATGCTGCAACCACAACATCTGCGGACAAAAGTGGGAATGAGGAGGGGAGATGATAGGCAAAGTTTCTTTGAAATCCATTCGTGACACCTTCTCAGAAAAGCAACTTCAATTTCAAGCCTTTTCAACCTGCACATTAGAGAACTACAAGAGCAATCCATCATGGGCTTGTATAGAAAACGTGGAGAGAGAATGCTCAGATGTTGGGAGAAAAGTGGGAACGAGGAAAAGAGTAAATACCGCGATTTTCATGAAGATTCAGTCGTGCATTTGCTCAGAAAACTCATTTCTGTTATCCTAACACTGCATGCATAGGGAAAGCTCAAACCATGGAACTCGAAAATGTTAGTTATAACAGAAGAACTGTGCACGGTGCAAGCACCACATCTGCGGAGCAAAGTGGGAATGAGGAGAGGAGATGATGGGCAAAGAGTCTTTGAAATCCATTCGTAAAACGTTCTCAGAAAAGCATCTTCAATTTCAGGCATTTTCAACCTGCACGTTAGAGTACTGGAAGAGGAATCCATAAAGGGCTTGTATAAAAAACGTGGAGAGAGAATGCTCAGATGTTGGGAGCAAAGTGTGAACGAGGAAAAGAGTAAATACCGCGATTTTCATGAAGATTCAGTCGTGCATTTGCTCAGAAAACGCATTTCAGTTTTCCTAACACTGCGTGCATAGGAAAAGCTCAATCCATGGAAATCGAAACTGTTAGTTATAACAGAAGCACCGTGCATGGTGCAGCCACCACATCTGCGGAGCAAAGTGGGAATGAGGAGGGGAGATGATGGACAAAAGTGTCTTTGAAATCCATTCGTGAAACGTTCTCAGAAAAGCAACTTCAATTTCAGGCCATTTCAACCTGAACGTTAGAGTACTGCAAGAGAAATCCATAAAGGGCTTGTATAAAAAACGTGGAGAGAGAATGCTCAGATGTTGGGAGCAAAGTGTGAACGAGGAAAAGAGTAAATACCGTGATTTTCATGAAGATTCAGTCGTGCATTTGCTCCGAAAACTCATTTCAGTTTTCCTAACACTGCATGCATAGGGAAAGCTCAAACCATGGAACTCGAAAATATTAGTTATAACAGAATTACTGTGCATGGTGCAAGCACCACATCTGCGGAGCAAAGTGGGAATGAGGAGGGGAGATGATGGGCAAAGTGTCTTTGAAATCCATTCGTGAAACGTTCTCAGAAAAGCATCTTCAATTTCAGGCATTTTCAACCTGCACGTTAGAGTACTGCAAGAGAAATCCATAAAGGGCTTGTATAAAAAACGTGGAGAGAGAATGCTCAGATGTTGGGAGCAAAGTGTGAACGAGG